>JANIPN010838724.1:0-105029 GCA_027478595.1 Erythroxylum anguifugum
CCTTCATCTGCTAACCGTGTCAAGCAACACCCCTCCTTCCCACCATCGCCAACGGAAGGAGCAGCTTGCAGCCCCTTGTTGGTCATCGTTCTTACCCATTCTAGGAGCAGTTCGTGTCTTCACTGCCAGTCTAGGTTCCTGTGCGTTATGAATTTTGATCCAGACACGCCCCGCCCCTCTCGGCCCGCAACAATTCCACATTCGAAAACAGGCTAAAGCATGCAGCCATCGGCATGCAGGACCAGGTTATGACATTGTGCTAGTGGCGGCAACACGTACACTGCACACGCAGATCGTTCGAGATATGAAGAAACATGGGTGTGATGGAGGGTGGGAATCAATGTCGGGCCTTTAGCTTAAGACGGGGTCCCGAGCCGATTTCTTTTCGCTGCATTGACAGAACTTACTAGTACTAGCAGCTGTACTGTACCCGCATCGGGTACGCGCCGATCTAGTAGCCCAAGCGTGCGAGCAGAGTCTCATCTTACAAGCGAAATGCGTGCCAAGTCTTTCTCCAACTAGTGGTAATGCTAGCATGCCAGCGCCGGCACATACCTGGGTACCTGCACAAACCTCGATAGCGCTGGATGTACCAAGTCTTTTGCCCCTCGGCCCCTTGAAAGATGCTAAATTTCGAGCACATACTTGCGATATTGAAGTTCAGCCATTGTCGATGCTTTTCTTTTCGCCTTTCAAAGGGAGGTCTCTGTCACTGCTTTCTGTCACCCTCTCACCACTGCCATGTGACATTCGGGAATCGTGAGATTTCTGCGCCCGTCGCGTCAAAGTCCCCACAAGACTCAATGTAGTACAAGAAGCTCATCAGAGTCCAGGCTAATGCAGCGTGACAATTGTGTGACGTTGAGAATAAAGAGTGGAGCCTTGGATCCTTGATCTCCGTGTATGTCACATATACACACACACATACACATATGGGGGAGGTTTGAGAGACGAAGAGTTGCCGGGCTCATGCATTTGAACTTGTTCAGAGAGGGCAAGAGTTGCGCCATCCAGTGGATGGCGATACTACGTTACCAAAGAGAACGGTATCGATGAAGAAGAGGCTTGAATGTCCAGCAGACGCCTGAAATAGCCGGGTTATGACCATTTCCATCAAAATACTTGCCAAGAATTGACCGAACATTTAAAGGGGGGGGGGGGTTGGGAGCCCTTGGCACTTGAGCTCACGGCCTTGATGGACCTTTTTTTTAATGGCCCGGCAGAAGTTAGCGGAGGAGCTTCTGCAGTGACAGAAAGGAATATGACAAAGATCCTAATCTCGGAGCGGCTCTCGGAAGTTGGACAGAAGCTACCGTGGCTGATGGAAGTCATCCGACTTACCATACACTGAGGCTCTTTGGAACCAGAAGCTTCCCAAGCACCAAATTTTGAGAGTTCAATGGTTCGCAAGGGGTCTGGAGATGATCCTTCCACTTGATTCCACCCAGGACTCGACTCGGATACGGATCTGTCGTGCCGTAGCGAGCAGCTCTGGCCGATCGCACGCCACGCAACTGATTGAAGAACCGATCCCACGCCTGCCGTGGCACAATGGCCTGTCGACCAGACTGTTCTGGATCGCACCATGTGGCGGCTAAACCCTGGCGTTGAATGGCGCTATCGACCGAGATTGTAAGCTCGACTTGAAATGAGTCTTCGCTGGCAGGGAGAAGTTAGCTGACTAACAATGGGTGGCAAGGCTATCTTCCGAAAAAAACATCAAGTATCCATCTGAAGATTGTCGGGTGATCGCATGTGGAGCTACCTAGGTAGTCAATAGCGACCCCTCGACGATTTCAACAAGTTTCAACCCCTCATGCAGATGGCTCTCTGCAGAATTATAAGCGGCAGGTAGAAAAGGAAAAGAAGACAAAAGTGAAGGTGCAAGTGGGCAGGATTTATCGTGGCGATCTGAGCAAGTATACGAACGGCAGATGTACGCGAATCCCAGTCGCCAGTGAGAAAATTTTGATCTTGTTTGGTGGACGACCGCTGTCTACTGGGGAGAGGTGGGCAGAGAGCGCCGCCCCTAGAGCCACTCTGTGATGCGATTAGAGATGCAGTACGCAGCTCCGAGGTCTTGGGCATGACTACCATTGAAGCCGCAACGGTGAAGAGATTTCGTAGGCAGGGATCGAAGCCTGGGACCACTGCTCACCTGGGCACATGTGATGCTTGCGGGACAGGCTCGATGGCGAGAGCTTTGATTGACGTCAAACTGCGATTATCATTCTCGGTCCACCAATAGCTTTGTCCCATTAGGCAAGTGCAGGTCACAGGCGTCCTGCCCTGCCTGCCTATGGATTTTTTGCTTCACCTTTGGAGTCACGGTGCCCGGCCCGGGGTAGTAAGAAGGTGCACGTGTACTTTCCTTTTCGACTCGCAAAAGACTTGCATGCTTGTTCCGGTGACGACAACGAATTTGACAACTCCCAACTGAGAGTCTTGATCATACCTGCCTGGGAACAGGTATCTGCCAGTAGGTACATTTCTCTATAACATCGCCCGTGCATTGCTCGAGTCTCGCCAGCCCTTTTTTAAAAAAAAAAAATTTTTAAGCAGGGTCCGTATAGAACGAATGCGGTAAAATGAACCGGGTGGGTGTGATCGCGTACTCCTCCCAACTGTCAGTGGTATAGATCATATGTGCTGTGAGCTATTCATGCAGCTATGTACAAGCTCAGGCAGCCAGAAACGAGTTTAAAGGTGGCGACTAAGGTGATCAGTGCCGTACCATTTGAGGCCGTGTTTGGAATGAAGTTCTTCGGAAGTCTCTCCATCAAGCTTAGCGCTGAGCCGGTGCAATCTCCGTATGGACACTTTCTGGGGCAAAGTGCCAGTGACTCGGATTCCACAGGAATAAAAAGCGAGTGCACCGGACTTGCATCAACACGAGCCAGACCTTGAACTTTGCTATAGCAACAGTTTCCATCCATTTCTATTGTTGCAAAATCTGCCGCAGAATGTTCAGCTTGTAGGCAAGATACACAAACATACACAGAGAAAGCTATCTTTGGTTCTTCCTTGCATTTTTCTTCCTATCCATCGAGAGCTGCTTGCAGGATTTGTAATAGGCTACTGCAACTATATGTTCCCTTGAACAATTCAATGAGAGCTCAGCATATCCAGAAGCATAGGCTTGTGATCCTGGCCAGGGGAAAAACTACATGTAGAGATCTGCAAACTCGGCCCTAACGACCAAACATGGCAGCCCGCAATACTCACCGTGCCGATGCTTCACATATGAGCGATTCGCGCGGCTACGCAGGTGCGACTGTGCACAGCATCAATCCCGCGAACTTGCTCGAAAAGGCCGTCTACCAGCGGATCGAGGATAGCTATTACTGGAAGGAACAGTGCTTCGGCATCAACGAGGCCTCGCTCTGTGATCGGGCTGCTGACCTGAACTGTATCGGTGGCACGTATGGACAGCAGAAGCCGACACCATTCCTATGCTTGACTTTGAAGCTGTTACAGCTGCTCCCAGAGCGTGACATCATCATCGAGTATTTGAAGCAATCAGACTTCAAGTACCTGAAGGCCCTCGCTGCCTTCTATATTAGGCTGACCTTCGATTCTGTCGATGTCTACAAGACGCTTGAGGCTGAGCTTGGTGACTATCGAAAGCTTAAGCGGAGAACGCGCGAAGGCGGCTATGGGCTCACATACATGGATCAGTTCATCGATGATCTTCTGACCAAGGACAGGGTCTGTGGTACGAGCTTGCGCAAGCTGCCGGTTCGAACCGTGCTTGAGGACCTTGGTCAGTTAGAGGAGCGGGTCAGCCCCCTGGGTGAGGAGCTGGATAAGCTAGACGCGAGTGAGAACGATGCCGACGGGGATGAAGAAAGACGGTCGGATAATGCAAGCAAGGCCAAGAGCGACTCAGACCAACACTCTGATGAAGAGGTTCGCGACGATGACGACTACCACCACCAGCAAAACGGCTCAAGGAGAGGCAGTTCGCAGGATGACTCATGATTACAACGCGCATACGAATGGGACCATGAAATGGGCCCTATTGTCTCGATAGTCAACGTTCAACATCTGCTCAGAAGCAGTGACAGTGACGGCAATTTAAAAAGTCAATTCGCGCTTCTGTGAGATACAGATATCGAGATCTCTGCACTGGATCCCGCCAAGCGAGCCAATTCATCGATTGCCTGCCAGCTTCCGCATTCGCTCTTCAGCCGCTCTCGCTCGCCGTTCCCTCTCGAGCCTCGTCCGCATCTCGGGAGTGAGGCCTCTTGCCTCCTGCTCCCTCTTGTCGGCCGCAGTGACCTCAATACCGCTCCCAAGAACCCGACCAGCAGGTTTTCTCTTCTCCGCTGCTGCGTCAGCTTCTGCCTTTTCTCGACTCAGACGGTCCATTTCTGCCTTCCGCCTAGCAGCTTCTCCCTTGGCCTCTTGAGACTTCTCCTCCTTATCTCGCTGCTCTGCCTCGGTCCTGCTGAGTGCTGCCGCAACATGTGCCTTCGACCAGTCCCATTTTGACTCGCCAAGCTCGGACCTCGCCACCCTAAAGGCATCTCTGGTGGCTCGATCCCCCGCAATGTCGTATGCAGGCTTCCCTTCCCTATTTCCTACGACCGGGTCGGCTCCAGCTTTGACGAGCAGAGAAGTTACCAACAACGGCGAGTTCAAAGAGGCGGCAAGATGCAAAGGTGTGGATGCATGGTGATTGGCTTGAGAATTCGCGGGTTCAAACCTGAAATCGGGGCTGAGGGCGTTGCTTGACAGGTAGGAGAGGAGCGCTGGCGCCTTAGAACGCCGAATGAGGGCCTGCAGCTGGCTTGTATGAATCATGGCTTCTTCCTCCTCCAGGGTCGGTCCCTTACTCGTCTTAGAGCCTGTCGAAGAGGCAGGAGTGGCTTTGGACTTCTGCTGTTCTTCTTTCGCTCTCGCTGCCGCCTCTGCAGCTGCAATGGCAGCCAGGTCGACTTGGCTGACCTTGACCCGTGTGAGCTCAACGAAAGCTCTCATGCACTCCTGCTGTGTCGCTCGGCGGGTGGCAAAGGGCAAGTTTCGAAGCCTAGGGTCGTCTGAACTGAGGACTTGACCGTCATGAGAACCGAAGAGCGTCCGACGATTATTTCTTCCCGTGGCTCGTACGAAGAGGAGGTCGCATTTAGCTATCAGATCCTTCCAGTCTCGGAGGAGGCTCCGGATATCCTGCTCCAAAGCCATCTCGTTGGCTCTTCGGATGCCTGCACCAGCAGATTTTGCGTTGCCTTTGGCATTATCGTTTGAGCTTTGGGCACCACCTTGCTTTCTTCTCGTTGTATATCTGTGAAACGTCTTCTGTGCAATCGTCTTGGCTTGTCTCTCAACTACGCCCTTGTTCTTGCTGATCTCAGGCGTCAAGGACACGATCATAGCAGCAAAATGCCCTCCACCAATCATGCAGATCAGCACACTTGGTCCCAGTTGCTGTGAAGACGGGAGGGGCGCGCCGTTGCCGTCGCCATTGATTTGCCGCTTTGGATATGCAGGCTCCAGTTGCTTGTTCTTCAGCACCGCTGCCGTGTCAGGCTGCTGCTGCTCCCTGTGTGTGAAGAGAACGCGATACACGCCCAGACTAATATTCTCAGGCAGCAGTCTAGAAGAGAACCATATCATAGGCGGGCCTCCAGATCCTCTTTTTCTCTTCTTCTTACTAAAGCTGTCCACCTCTTCAGCAGTCGTGCCGGACGTTTCGCCATCGAGCTTGGCCTGTCTTTTCAAGAGGGTCGACAACCTGGAATTGTCGCCGGGATCTTCGTCACTCTCGTCCTCTGAAGTCGAAGTATCCGATCCCGAAATGCTCTCATCCAAATTCTCCAACAAACTCTCGAAGTCGGCTTCACTCACCGCTGGGCTCCCTCGCATCCGCTGTTTGACATTGTAGCTGTGCCAATCGCTTCGAGCATGCTGCCTTTGGTCCGCAGACCCTGCAAAAGTTGCACCACAGAGATGGCAGGAGGCCGTGCCTGATTTAGTCTGTATGCCTTCGGAAGCTTGTGAAGTGTTTTGTTGGACGTTGTTCGAATCCGATGCACTTTCGGGCCGTGAGCTAGGAAGAGCCACAGCTCTCAATGTCCTCTCATCGGCGTCCTCGCTCGCTGCCTGTGAACTCGATTTGCTTTCGTCTTTAGGCTGTAACGAATTCAGAAGTTCGGCTGGCAAATCGTAGACTAGAGTGTTGTCAGTGGCGAGTTGCGCGAACCGGCATGGGCGGGGTCGGGAATGGAGCTCCTACCGTACAGCGGACGCTTCAGCAGCTCTTCCCCTTGGCTTGCCATTGTCTTGCACTGTTGCTGATAACGCGAAGAAGCGAACAAACAGAATATTGGATACAATGTCTCTGTGATGACTTGAATGAAAGCTGCCTGGAAGTTCAAAGCAGCTTCGGCGATACTGAGAATTTTGCCTTGTACATGTGCATCATACCCAGGTATCTTTCGGAGTCATCTACGCGGCTGCCGTCATAGTACCATGGACCAGAGCTTCAGGGCCTCCCGCGGCGCACATTGTGACTCTCTGCGACGTGTAAGGTCAAAGCCGTTGACTCACCCACTGAAACGGTCAGCTGACTACCTAGGTAGGGTCGGGCACTTTGACGCTATCAAAACCAGCGTTTGCGTTGCAGACTCTGTCCTGGATACTTACCCAGATCATGCCTTCCTGGGTACGGAGGCAGGAACCTGGATAGGTATCAATTCACAATAGTATCAGGAGGCAGTGCCAGTGGACACACAATACTCATTTTAAGACGGTCATACACACTTGCCTAAACATGATTACGGCGTTATCCTATCAAGCACGACCTAAATCCAGCTCAATTCATGTTGCTCAATCCTCATTCGTAAGTGGAGAGAAACAACGGTTCAGTGGCCAATTACAGGCCTTTCACTTTGTAACCAAACAGCTGAGTATGCCGCTGTAGCAAATGACGATTTATGACTAGAGAAGATGTGTGAACTAGGAAAATGAACGTCGCTCAGTTCTTAAACTAGAGTAGCTGCATCAAGGTTGGAGCGTAACCATACTCTTCAGCCATCACCGTTTGCCTTGCTGCGGCGATTCGCACGAACTTTGCGTGGGCAGAGCCTCCTAAAATTCATCCACCTAAACCCGTTCTGCTTCACGCATCAAAGCAACACTCACGCGTTTTGGTGTGCGAGATTACCTCCAGTGGGCAGGGGATTGCGGGGCCGAGTCTGTCACAGCCTTGCCGCTCGAGGCCTCCCCAACCCTACGGGCCTTAATGTACCTATAACAGATAATAGCATGGGATACTGTTTCCTGGTGGGCTTCCGTCGGCTAAGAAGTCCGCTAGACTCCAGTGGCCAACGAAAGTCTCCGCGCACTCGTTACAGGGACCTCCGCCGCATCAGCGCTAGATTGTATCAATTTGACTTGTTGGCCTGTTACTACTAGTGCTCATGCCTGTTCTGGATTCATTCGAGACGCACGTCGCCCATTTCTACATCTGTTCCCTCTTCCTCTTCTCTTTTCCTTTTTCTTCATTGCCATAACTCACCTATCTTGATCGAGAGAGCTCTGCAGTCGACTCTTTTTGATACCAACTCCATTCATTCTTACAGCCCCAGAGTCCTGTCCCACACCCACTCGGCTCCAGACTTTGCGTCTGAAGCTACGATTTGCCGCAAGCCTACCGCACATCTTTGGTTGATCGACGGTCGGGAGTTCAATTGAAGCCGCCATCAGCTTCTGGAGCAACCGCCCACCAGAAACTCTATTTCTATCTCTGGTCCAGAACCAGCTCCACTCGCGTCTACAAGAGCAGGACCACTCACCTTCTCTCAAGGGCAGCGTTTCATTCCAGAAATCACGGGGCAAAACGCGAAAAGATGCAGCGGCTGCAGAGAACTATGGGCAGGGCCCTACCTCAGACGGCGGATGAATCACAAGTAGCGGTCCTGCTCAAGGATTTTGAAGATGTCGACCAGATGCTAGACAAGCTCATTGCTGGTGCCAAGGCCTGGCGAGATGCGTGGAAGCAAATCCTTATGCGGCAGCAAATGATTGCGACAGAGTTTGACGGCCTGTACAATCCAATTGTCGGTGCCAGCAAAGACTCACCTCAGGCCGACCAGACCGGCGCCGAGACGCCGGAGCACCTGACTGTACGAACGTTGAAGCTCGCACGCGAGTACACTGAGCTCGAGACCGACATGAAGGAGGAGGTTGATGAGATGGATCTTCGAATCATTAGGCCAGCGGAGGAAGCCAAAGCCTCAATACAGCCCATGAAAAAAGTCATCAAGAAACGACGTGACCGCAAGCTCGATTACGAACGCTACCAAGGCCGCTACGACAGTTCGGTCAAAAAAATCGCTAGATCCGATCGGGAGAATCGGGCTCTGACAAAGCATGAGGGCGATGTGTCGAGGTCCAAGGAGGAGTATGCGAACGCCGACACGAAGATCAGGGAGTGCCTGCCACCCTTGCTGCAGACTATCTTCTCTCTGCTGCCATACATCTTGGTTGCCCAGATAACGATCCAGAACAACTTGCTAGGGCACTGCTATACCCAGATATCTGAGTTCTGCCAGGAAGAAGGATACCCTGTGCCTGCGCCACCAATGCCAGACGTCGTTCAGACCTGGGAATCTCAGTGGACCCCAATCAAGGGGGAGGTCGAAAGCATGAAGATACTAAGGAAAGGGAAGTCGATTCATCAACCGATGCGGACCGGATCGTACGATTCACAGCCTACTTCACGCAGACCGAGTGGCCCCTCGAGGTCCCCATCGCGACCTGACGTCTCGCCTGCTCGCAGCCCCATACCCAGTCCAGCCATCAGCGAGACTTCTCCAGCACCTGTGCGATCGCCGGCGCCTCCGTCACCAAACTTGAGTAACAAGCCGAGCGTCAACCGGACTGACAGCAGCGTCAGCATGCAAAACTACGACTACGGCCGGCAGAAAATGCTCTCCGTGCCCGATCAGAGCTATTTGGCGCAGGCAATGCCAAACTACTCCAAATTTGGGAGCGGAGGGCTGACACCGGACACGCTTGGAGCTATGTCTCCGGCCGGACCCAATGCCGACTATTTCTCCCGCAACAGAACACCAAGCGGACAGTTTGCCAGCCCACCAGCGCTCAGTCCAACATCGATGGCATCTTCGCCCGCGTCCAGCATCTCCAGTACACTCGCCGCGGCAGCAGCGATGAAGAAGAGACCACCACCCCCACCCAAGCGGACGCCGAGTGCACAGAGCCAGTTCGTCACGGCACTATATGATTTCGTGGGTCAAGACGGCGACCTGAATTTTAGGGAAGGCGACAGAATACGAGTGATTAAGCGGACGGACAGTACGCAAGATTGGTGGGAAGGCGAGCTGGCGGGAGTTAAGGGGAGCTTTCCGGCAAACTACGTTCAGGTCGCTTGAGTCGGAACTCTTGTTGGGGTTATCAGCACAAGACATCACATCGTGCTTTCTGCTGGCGTTCATCCGTAGGCGTTCGTCTGAAGCTATACTCCGTCCAGAGAGCGATAGCAAATTCCTTGTACAAATCGATTTTGGTAGGAAAAAGGTGCTTTACAGAAGTAATCTCTTCAGTTGACATGGGCACTGATGTGATTAAGAGATGGCATAAAGCCTTGAGTATATGAAGTGACGATTCCCAGATATCTTTCCTCAGATCCTTCATCAGACCCAAATGCGTTCAGGCCTGCATTCATAGATTCTAGAGACGCAAGGCCGAGGTTTTCAGATCAGCCGAGTTTGAAGCGCGATCATGTAAATCACCATTGTAACACTGGAATGGCGCCTATACTCCCGAGGTTTGACCCCTCACTGTTTTTTTCTTTCTATCGGCTTCTAGGTACTTCAGGCGTGTTAGGCTTCCCAATATAGTAAATACACCGCATCCGTATCTCGAATTTCTACTGTCTAACAAATTCTTAGATCGAACGGGCAAAGTGAGCGTTCTCTCGTCTTGTCCAATCTGACTAAAAAAAAGGTTCTTGCGAGCCCTCTGGCTATGGCTATGTACGATGACACAGACCCCAGTACAACCCTGGTTTGAGTAATTCAAATCGCATGTATTCATTTTCTTGGTTTGATGTTGTATCACTACACAAGAGGAGCTGCAAGGCAGAGTATACACGGTTGAAATAGTGTATATAGATTCGTGAGCTTGACGCACGCATGGAAAGGTAATCCTCTCTATCAGTGAGTCTTTTGCTGCTTAAGCTTATATTCTATATTCATCTATGGAAATCATGGGGTATATCATTCATATCAATCACATCAACAGAAGAAGAAGTCTTGTCCAGCTCTACTTCTTCTCCTTCAGCTTTTCATCTTTATCCCAGCCCGGCAAGCCCTCCATGCCGCCGACGCTCTCCCAGAACTTGTCGAAATCGACGCCTTCAGCCTCAAACGCGGCCTTGGCCTGCCGCATAGCTGCTTCCTGCCTCTCGGGCGTGAAGCCGCTGGGCCCGGAGGACTCGAACTGCACGATCTCGATCCAACGGAAGAACAAGCTCTCCTTGCCCAGCGCCGTCAGCCGGTCCTTGAACAGGACGAGCTTCTTCCGCCGCTGCTCGGACACGCTCTCGCTGCCAGTGTCACCCTCTGGATCGTCACCTTCGCCGTCTAATCGGTGTATGGGCCACGCGAGCCAGCCGTTGTGCGGAGCTGAATAGGCCAGCAGGGTCTTCTCGAAGTGTTCCTGCGCCAGCCCGCCCGTGTCTGTGGCGGAGCACATGTTCGTTGCCACTGTCATGGCGAGGAAATCCAGGTCCCAGCTTTTGTCCATCATGAGGTAGCCTGTCTTTGCACGCACCCAGTGTCGATCCACGGCGGGCAGTATGCGCTCCTTCCATATCAGTGCTCCGGGTCCGTCTTCCTCTGCTTCCACGCTGCTTGGCTGGCTGCTCAGCTTCTTCTTCTTCTTCGTGTCTTCATTCTCCGGATCGCCTGCCGCCAACCAGCTATCCGGAAGATCCTGATCCCACCGTCGGCTACGTCGCACCACTATCTCTTCGTCTCGGAAACCAACCGTTGCCCTCCAGTACGATGGACTGCGGTCGCCCACGAAGAAGTCGTATGGCCAGGGCGCGAGGAACCGCAGGATGGCAAAGTCGAGGAATAAGGTGCCAGTCCTGTTGAAGACGGCGTTGATGAGCTCGGGCCATGGCGTATTGGCCGTGTCGATACTTGTCGGAGAATCGCTGTAGCCCAGAAACGTCATAACCAGCGCACCGTAATAAGGCGCAATATACTTGATTCGCCAGATCAGTAGTATCGCCACTACCGCGTTCAGCAAGATCGGGACGATGAAGATGTTTCGCTTTAGATTGCGTGGATGCCGGTCCACATGCAGGATGTATAGGTGCGTCACGTCCAGTCCATCAAGGAATGGCTGAAGTAATGGATCTGGTCGTTCGAAGGGCACCGGAATCCGCGGTTCACGTGCAGAAACCGGAGGTGGTGCGGTGACGGTTGTGCCCCGGAACTGAGCTTTCTTTTTGGGTGGCATAGTGCCGGAGATGAAGATATGGTGAAAGCAAAGAACGCGATGCTGTGGTGAGCTGTAGCTAGGCTGATTGTGTAGGTAATGTAGATGGTATTGCAGAAAGCCGACCAGAAATGAAGCTTTGGTGTTGATAGAGCGAAGATGAGAGGTAACGCTCAACCAAATTGTTGAAAAAAATAGAGAGCCTGCACGCTTCAAGAGCTCGCTTCTGTCTCTAAGTGAGTGTTGTGTGGGACATGTGAATTGGTAGCAGATGCATGAATTTGGCATCGGTAACGGGGTTATTGCCTGCGTTTGGGGTCAAACTCCGAAGCAGCGTCATAGCTCCAACACTGACTTTGTTGGTAAAGCTTTTAGCGGGCACAAATTCTTGAAGCCACCTTCGCTTCTCATAGACTTCTTCCACTATGCGCTTCCTATCAAAAGGAAAGTAATGAGAATTAGGGAGCATAGTTACGTCTCATTTAAATGACTTACATAGTACCTCAGCTGAACACTCAATCTCGTTCTTTCACTGAACCGTAATTCCGACAGTCTCGGCTGTTTCGCTTCACGCAATCATCTTCATTGAGAACTCTCTAGTTCGAGAGTATCTACCAAAGATGGAAGATTGATATAGTCTACGTGCCTCTAACGTCTCTCCTAATGTACCTTAGGGTTTCTCCACAACTTAGCCCTCCGTATATTCACCTGAAGCAATCCTCATAATGGTCGGAATTCACCTCAGATATGTTGATATTTCATTCATCAACATCTTCGTCGTTCAAATGAACCCAAGACTCGAAGCTTACTCATTATACTACGTGTCTAGTCGTGCTTCGTTTCTTCTCACTGATTGATAATGAAGCTGTATTGACCTGCATGTATACATGTAGGTAATATTAGATATCAGAGAGGGCACTGCCGCGTAGCGACGAGCGATATATATCGAGGTAATTCTTATAATGAACCAATCTAGTAAGTGGTAAGTATAAGCTAATCCCGATCCAGACTACCATGCCAGTTACATCTTTCCATTACTCCTCATCATCAGGCAAGATACCAATTGTTTGACCATCTCTCTTCACCAACTTACCACCTTTCCACACATACCGAATATTCCTGTGCTTCTCAAGTACACGAACATCATCCAAAGGATTGATGTCCAGGGCAATGAAGTCAGCATCATATCCCTCTCTCAGCTGCCCGGATCTTGGCGCCTTTGGACCCAACGTAGCTGGACCGTTTGCCGTTGCTGCTTCAATAGCCTGTAGTGTGCTCATACCGGCTTCGACAGCAAACCTCAGCTCGGCCGCATTCATTCCATGCCGCCAACCAACCTTATCGGTACTGACAAAGGCATCAGTGCCCAAAGCACAGCGGACGCCAGCAGCAACAGCCTTCCGATACGACTCCTTGTGGTGGCTGTCCATGTACAATACCTTCTCCCACTGTTTCGAATCGAACAGTTCCGGATGAGCTGCCGCATATGCTATAACACCGCGCGTAGCGACCAGTGTGGCGCCCTTTTGGCGCAGTAGCCAGATAGCTTCGTCGTCAAGAAACGAGCCATGCTCAATCGTAGCACACCCACAGCGTAGAGCCGCCATGATGCTTGACTTGCCATGACAGTGAGCCGCGACAGCGAGCCCGTGCCTGCGCGCCTCCGCCACGATAGTGACCAGCTCGGCATCGCTGAAATGTTGCGTGTCAATATCCTCCCCGTCATCCGTCCCGCCCCCCGACACCGCGACTTTGATCACCTTCGCGCCATCTCGGATCTGACTCCTCACCGCCTTGACACATTCATCCGGCCCATCGCACAGCGCCGCGGGCAGTGCACGCGGACCTCCGCCATCAATTGCCTGGTGATACGCACATAGCGGCACGTGGATCGCATCTGCATGGCCCGCCGTCGGACTCAACATGCCCACGGCCGGATAGATGCTCGGGCCAGGGATCCAGCCCTCCTCGACAGCGGTACGCACTTGGTGCCCGTAGCCGGACAGCTCGCGCACCGAAGTGTATCCGCCGTTCAGCGTGGCGACTAGGTCTCGCGCGATTCGTGCTCCCGCTGTTGCAGCTCCGGTCCGCCACCCTTCTTCAAGGGAGTAGCTGTGCTGCCCGAAAAAGTGTACGTGACTGTCCCAGAGACCGGGCATCAGCACCGGGGTTACCAGCGACGGAATGAGTCGTGTATCTTCGTGAGAGAGCTGGGCTGTCGGCAAGATGCTGAGAATCTTGTTACCAGCGAAGATGAGGCTTGCGTGATCTATGGGTGGGCCTCGGCCGGGGATGAGGAGTTCTGCGTCTATGCGTTGCTTGGGTGGTGGAGGAGATGAAATGGTTGCCGGTCTTCTGTGGATTTTTGGATGTGCTGCGGTGGTCGTGCTGCTTGCGGCAGGGGCAGTAGAAGCAGCGGGAACTCCTACTGGGTTGCGCATGATGATTGTTAACACTGGATGTATCGCGCCAAAGATCAATACAAAACGAATTCGATATACAATGGTTCATTCCACAGGCTTCAGTAATGCGCAACTTGAGGCTCATATGGTAATAAGAACGATGCAAATCGCAACAATCCTGTACACATGGACCCGGTTTGGATAAAAACCACCACGTCGATGAATCGTGGTTGTGGTTTCGTAAGGATGGTGTCAAACGGCACCACAACTTTAACAAGTGATCTGCATTTTCACTCTGCATCATTCGAATTTGCACTGGCCATAGTCTTGTCACAAATGTGGTTAGCCAAGCAAACCTGATTGATTGTATAATAAATACTCTTTTTTCAGGTTAGTTGCTAAGCTAACGTGCACTTGCTTGTAGGTTGACAGAAATCACTTCTGAATTTGATATTCATGCTCCTAGAAAAAGACAAAGTATACAGAGGGGTGCCTAGGTAGTCAACGTATAGGGTCAATGAGCTACAAAACTAGAGAAAAGGGTCAACCTGCTCGATTTTCAAGTCATTAGTCTGAACCTGGAGTGGTCTTCGCCATTTTCCCATGGAGGGAGTAGGTCATCGACACTTACGACAAACGGTCTCATTTGGGGCATTCACATCTCTATCTATAATGATTCAGGTTTATCGTGAGCATTTCATTGCTTTGCCATATTCAACGGCTCGTGAGGATTACTATAAAGCCGTGATACTGTATGACAAATTGTTTTACAGCTGAGGATCCGTATTTGAACGCTGACTGAGACGGGCTAAATTTATTCCAGAAACCTTTTCAAGCGATAGGCCGAGGTCTAGATATACGTTCCGAGAGTAGAATACCTAGGTAGAGATGAAGTAGACTGTATACTGAAACGTCAATGAAGGTGTTTTACTATACAATATGCTTCATGCATTATCAAATACTCTTTTATACACTATTTTATATGTCTCTACAATCATGCCTTTCCAAACAGATTTTATGCTCACGAAAAGTCATTCTGTAAATGGGGAAAGGGCGGCCCGTTCCCAAGTCTATGACTTGGCGGCAATGATGTCGTTGCCCTTCTGGCAGGAACGATCAATTGCTCCATAGCGAATTACTCCGACAGTTCAGACATGACCAAGTTGACACTTTCTGGTGGAGAACCTGAATTGAAAAGTATGGCATCTCAAAGTCTGAAGCTTCATGGCTCTTTGAACACGCGTCTCTGGTCATCCTTGACCTCATACCTCTCTAAGTTGCGGGCCAGTGATGGTATTTGAGATAAGCTATAAGTTTCCTAAAATCCTAGCATCGAGTTCGCATACATTTCTGTTTTGAGGCGATAACTATATTGGAAGGTAGGCCCAGAAGAGGATCATGAACAGTACAAGAGCCTGGGCAAATGCGAATAGCGCACCCACTGTCCCGCCGGCTGTGATCATGGCAATTACCAGGGCCCAGTGGAAGAAGTTGAGCACCAGCACATAGGTTAGGCCTGAGTTCAGCACCTTGTTCATGATAGTAAAAATGGCGAGCTTGACGCGAAGATCAGTTGACGAAGATTCCGCAATATTAAATCGTACTCTAACACTGAAGCGCAGGAGCCATGACTTGAGAAATATCCTCATCATAGAGTAGGATATTATCGCCACCCAATACACAGCAAAGACGGTTCCTAGAGCCGGAATAACGGCGTGACGAGGTTTGACGAAGATGACTGCAGTGAACGCAAGGTTGGTGAGAGCAGGTAGCAGACAAACTTGACCTTTACTTCCCAAGCCGAGAAACCACTCGTCGTGCTGAGGTCGTGACGAAAAACGCTCTTCCCTAATACTTCCGAGGGAAGATTTGTCTATACAGCAAGTTTTCAGTGAGTCCTCCGATGCGGTCGAAACGGAATTTTTAACATTAGCTGCGGCAGTGTTGACTCACCATACAGAACGTTGAATGAACTGATGCTTTCTGGAGTCGCACGAATCGTATCCAGCTGCTCTGCCCCATCCGTCGTCTCAGATCTATTCAAGACCAAGGCCCTAAAGGGAAAGTAGAAAATTGTCTGGGCATTACGCCGCTCCGAGCTTATAGCTGCGAACACTGCGCCTTTCACATCGTCGCGTCCAATTCGTAGCTCTGGGTACCCTCCGTCAAGAAAGAAGTAAAGACCTGTGGCGATTTTTTCAATTTCACGAATAAAAGACTCCTCCTCTCGAGCTTTATGTATTTGTATTAACAGCTTTGGACAACTGTCATCACTTGAAAGTAGAAAGAATCGATCAGGAAGATTGGTTCTATTCCCTACAAAGAACAGCTGCGAAGGTGCCAGCGGAGACTTCAAGGAATTCAAAGACAGAGAGTAGTCCTGCACAGTAAAATAGAGAGGTGACGGCGCGAGTTCACCGTCGATTGCCCTCGGCACCCATCTGTTCTTTGCGTAATCGAGCACACTTTTGAGAGGCCTGTTCAGAATAGGTCCAACAGGCTCGATTGTCGTGGTGTCGTTGCTAATATATGAGTTCTCAGGCGGTTCTGCAACTAATTCGACTGTGTCAGTCGTGAAGTGGCTTCCGGTCAAGAAAAAAATCGACAAGGGCAGCGCCGAAAGGCTGCCAAAGATTGTAGCTATTGGCTCAGGTCGATGATGTAAGTCAGAAGTCTGTAAGCGTAGGAGGTTTGCTAAGATGATGGGCACATCTTCTAGTTGCGATGTATGACGTCGACTGAGACTGTTCCAAGTAGCTAGCAGAGTCCTGACTTGCCCTGCGACTTCCTCAGTTCTCTTGTCTTCCTCCGACATCCACACAGCACTTGAGACCGAATTTTGGTCGGACAGTCTGGACACGTGCGATTTCCAGAAGCGCTGCAGCCTCCCCTTCCTTCGGGTCGCGGCATTATCGACTATTTGAGGGCTTCCAGTTGACCTTCTGGGACTAAGACCAAATAAAGGGAAGCTAATTACCAATGGCTGGTTCGCGTATTCTGACATGCGTTCCTCAATATCGTAGATCTGTGAGGCACTGCAGGCAAACACCAGCTTCTTTGGTAAACTACCTTCCTGCAACGTCCAAGCACGGGTCATCCAGCCACAATAGGTTATCATCGATATTAATGCAGTTTCTTCCGTTTCACGCGGTAAGCTGAGCAACTCCGCATCAAGGACCATGACAGGTGAGGCTGAGGTGTAAATGAAACCCATGCTATCGATTGCCTTTCTCTTTGCGGTCACAATTCTCTCTGCGTCTTGCCGCTCGGGGTCATCCATCTGTACGTCAGCGCCTCTCACTGGTATACAGAGCGTATCGAGCCAAAATGGGTGGCTCTGCCCAGCCAGGTATCTCTCCAAGAAGTCGATTTCGCCACATCTTTGACGAGACTCAATGCAACCGAGTAGCTGATGCAGTCTCTGGAGTTGGCATTGAGGAAGCGAGTTTCCTCTTACATTTCCGAGCCCATCCGCCCAGACGTGGGAGACAGCGGTGTAGGGTGTCCAGCTAAAATGGTGTCAGAAACGTGACCTAAGAAGGACCCTCTCTCAATAGCAAACAAGGGGAGCTTGCCACTGTATGCTATTTCAGTGACTCACCCGTCCCAGGCTCTCAACTTCAGGCTGATGTGGCCATCTCGGTGACGCTTAGCTAAAATGAGCGGCACGTCACCCTGCTCGATGATTTTGCACAGATCTTCAGTGGAGATTCCGATCATCGAGCATTGGCACATGCTCGTAACGTGCATGGCCGAGGCATCGGCGCTGTTGCCCCAACCGCGACAGACATCTAGTGAACAGACTTCATGCCTTGATTTGACACCAGTATGTCGAGGAATGGTGGCAAGATAATAGAGAGTCTCAATGTCGTATTCGTGCCTGACCTGGCCCCAATGGTATTCACACCAGAAGTTGTCCAGCATGAGCCTACGCAATGCTCTAGCAGACGCCCAAGATGCCTCTGATCCTTTGTAGAATGGGCTCGTGTCATCTCTAGCCCACCAATTGACAAGCATTCGCACCGAGAGAGTGACGAGATCCAAGCTCGGGTGCTGAATTTTGAATAATAGCTGCTCCAGCCGCCCGAGGCTGGACTTTGCTATGGAGAGGGGATCTGTCGTCTGTTTCGGCAGCGAAGATGGATGAGTTGGGATGATAGGTTTGCTTTGCCTGCTTGCGATGATTTGTGTCAGCCGGCCGAGATCAACGAAGGCATGACCAGCATCGTCGACAGATCTGAAAGCCTCGGGCTCGAGCTCTTCACCAATCAAAGTGCCTATGAGACCAAAGAAGAGCCAGGATTGTACGAGGTCGGCAATCTCCTCTTCCTTGATCCTTGAGTCGGACCTGTCGGATGTTTCGATTCTGTATTTCTGAGGAAAATCACGGAAAGGGACATCTGCGGTCAGCCTGTGGGTTGCAAAGAAAGGAATTTTAGCATGCTTTGCGCCCAGTGACGTAGCAATAGGAACATAGTCCATAGCACAAGACGCAGCAAGGACAATAAATTAAAAAATCGAAGAGCAATTTTTCTGAGCTCACAGAGATGTCTAGTGACAACTTGATAGCGATGCAATACTAGGCAACTGCCCAAGTCGTGTACCCGACTTGGCCTGTCAAAGACTGCTTTTCGGGCGATAGCAGCTGATGAATAGCGAGAACGACGCTAAATGAGGCATCAGAGGAGGCCAATCCTGCTAGAGGATTAGATCGGCATGGCGACCCGGCTGCAAAGATCTTCATGCTGCTCTTAGTCGCTGCAGTCCCAATACGATTAGCGCCAGCTTCGTTGGAAGAGCCGATACGATAGCCTTGCCATTCAAATAGAGGGAACGGCAGACCAGGAAAGTATCGTAAGCCGACAGTGCCGTCAGCAAAGCCTTACTAGCTATCAGCAACATAGCATAGCTGGCATGATAACACTCAAAGTATTGAAGTTTGTGAGTTTTTTTTTTTTTTTTTTCAAGGCATGGACCCAAGCCGGTATTGCGATACGTCTCACCAAATTTTGCAAATATATTGCGCGTGGGAAGAAAGCTCACGGGACCGTGTCAATAGCGGATATTTGGTGACAGCAAGCCCTCAAGTACTCGAGCAGGTGCCTGATCTTTTCCCAGCACTGATCCATAGGACAGATAGGTTGAGATTTCACAAAAAGGAGGCAAGAGGAGTGAAGCTCAGAAGCAACGCATATGCAATTTGGAACCCCTACTCATGATTGTCATCGTACTCTATAGCACACGAATGAGGGTGCTGCGAAGTGAGTAGTAGTAAAAAAGGTTCGGGGCTCGGCAGGTGTGGGTGGATGGGTAGTTCTATTGTTGCAGCTGCTGCCCAGCGGTAACAACAATTCTAAACCTGTTCCGTACCGCGCGCGTACCTACCAAACGGGGAGGCGAGCGCATCGCGAAAGTGTGGCACTAGTATTCTACTGCTGAGCTTCACCTCTCAATAGCTCTCTCTCCTTCTCCCCTTCCATTTTCCTCACTTTGCATATCAATTCTGCACCATACATGCGCCTCACACTCACCTTTGACATCAACGAAAGATGATTCATCCAGCCAACCGCCAGCATGTCATCCGAAGGGCGCTCGACTGAATCGCGCCGCCCGCGCGGAGGCCGCAATAGGTCCATTCCCAATCGTGACAACAACACCGGTACCGCCAGCGGCAGTGGGACCACTGCTGCTGCCACCGCCGCCGCCGCCGCAGCTCCTCCAAGCGCGCCTCCGAATCCCCTCTTGCGCCGGAACAGCCAGAGGGCCCAAGGAAACCGCGAATTCTTCACTGATAGCACGAACACGTCGTACATACCCAGTCCAAGCCCTGCAAGGCCATCGGGGAGGCCGCGACAGGCTTTGGCGAGCATAGGAGGTGGAAAGTCGTTCCAGGCCGCGCTCAAAGCCGCTCTGGGCAACAACAATAACAACAACAAAGAATATGCTTCTTTTGCTTCCTCGCCTAGCTCATCGCATACAAGACGCCAGTCCTTAGCATCCGCTCCGGCTTCAGCCTCCACCAGGCGCAGCCCCGTCCAAGTCTCTGAGCTCGGCTCGCCGACGCCAAACATACGAAAATCCACCACATTCCCCCGACATAGCGCAGCCCGGACACCAAGTCCCACGCGGCGCGCACCCTCCGCGCCGCCCTTAGTTTCGCCTGCATCATTCCTTTCAGAATCGTCCGAACCGCCAGAGGCTCTTCCGGAGATTTATCAGCAGATCCTCGACGAGGAGCTCATCGCAGAGGCCGGTGCCACGGACGATGACTTGTCGGGAAGCGGTAAGACCAGTCCCGATAACCGACGTTTTAAGAGAATCTCGGCTTCACCATCTGGCCTGAGCAACAGCATACGCGCCTTTTCCCCAGTTCGCAGAGCAGGCGAGGATCTACTAGGGCTTCAATACGAGGCATTCGACGTCAGCGCGCCGATCGCGCCGCCACAAGCTGAAGAAGAGGTGGAAGAGGAGATAGAGGAGACAGAGGAGAAGAGGAAGAAGTCAAGCGAAATCGGCGAGCAGGAGCTTGACGTAGTTCGCGTGAAGCCGACCGAACCGGAGGCGGTACAGACAAGTCCATACCTGGAAGAGCAGATTGAGCTCGAACCTGTCCATTCAGAGACCAGACTTCCAGAAACAACCAAGCCAGAGGCGACTCGACCAGACGACCGCAATTCTGGAGAGGAGGACGTTTCAGCTATAGGGACTAAAGTGGCAGAAGCAGGCTCGGATATCGCAGCAGAGGCAAACGAGCTGGAAACCCACACTTCGAGAGAATCTGACATATCTGAGTCATCGATCGCTGAGGCCCAGCCTCCGCTGTTAGCCCCTGAGAAGTCCGAAACGCAGAGCTCGAACTCGTCAAGCTCCTTCGAAGCAATAGTTTCGACTGACCCCGAAATGCTCGCTAGGGACGAGCGTAGGGTGAAGGAGCTGATCAACAGCGACCGCAAAGCCTTCAGCAAGGCAGGAAGACCTCCTACCTCGAGCCTCACCGCAGATGATCTTATCAAGCAGGTCCATGCCTCAGCTTCGGGAAGCAGTTCTCGTGACTCGCAGAGCCGTAGCAGCAGCAGGCTTTCAGAGCCGTCTCTTCGTGTGCCTTCCGCCTGGGGCACCAAGGCCCGGAACACGAGCAAGTGGATGGAACGTATCAGAAATGGAAATGTCGAGCCGGAAACGCTCTCAGCCGCTGAGGCGCAGGGGAGTATGTTCAGTCAAGGCCCTGGTGGCGCTTCCAATGCAGTTAGCGCCTGGCTTCAGAACGCCACCGCCTCGCCGTTGTCAGAGATCGAAGAGCTCGCAGAAAGTCCAGTTGCAGCAGCAGCAGGAGCTACCGAACGTCGTGGAACCCCACCAAAGTTGGATCGTCAGGCATTCAGCAAGGCACGCGAATGGGAAGCCCAGAAGAAGAAATCAGAGGCTACCCTATCGCCAAAGAGCCAAAACGCTCTGCGCGAGAGAAGTATCGAGAGGCTGGAGAAAAGCGCAGTCGCGACCAACCGACTGACTGCCCTCGGCCAGGCACGATCTTTGGAGAGACTGGTCTCGCCAAGAGCATCCAAGTCGGATCTTGGAGACGATGACAGCGCGAGTGCAGTTGTACGTTCAGGGCAAGTGCAATCATCAGGAGAACTCTTCAAAAAGTCAATTGCCCGAGTCTCTTCCGACCCTCAGCTCGCAGCAAGCATCATGCCATCAATATCTTTAGATGTAAATCAACATGTCTCAAAATCAACCCCGGCACAATTCCCAGTTGGCGCCTCTATATCTAAAGATACGGGAGACGACAACGCATCAGCTCAAAGTCACCCTCACACTGCACGAGAATTGGGAGCACCTGATTCGTCAGCTGGAAGAGAGGCATCAGAAGATCTGTCCAGCGCTCAAGAGCTCATAGGCCTCAGCACAGACGACACAAACCGACACGACAATGCCGACAGATTCTCCATCAACAGCTCCGGATCAAACCGATCAACCGGCAGGCCAAAAGCATCCCTCTTGCCCCTCGCAGGAAATCATGCCATGTCCATCGATGCTTCCAGAGCTGGCACCCGAGTGCCAAATCCTGTTGACTTATTTGGAGGTCGCGAGGTCAAGGCAGAAACATCTCGACAAGATGGAGATCCAGCTAAATCCCATCGACACGTGGATCGGCGCGATGCAGCAGGACGAACAGTCCCCCACAGTGGAGGTCTTCCACATCGAAACAAAGACGGTGTTCGACAAGGCGCAGATGAAGGCAGCTCTCGACCAAGTGGAGGTCTTCCTCAACTCTCTAGGCGGGCAGATTGGCCGGTTTCAGACCCAGTTGAAGCAGCATTGCGACAGTATAATGGATCTCATCAAAAAGACCAGCCCCCAGTTACAGCCTTTAGCAAGGTGGGCGCTTCTTCAGCTGAGTCCAACGAAACGGCACAAGGGACCAATCTGATAACTTCCCGTTCTGACTCTCAAGATCTTCTACGGAGGTTCGCACGCGCTTCTAGCTCTAGCCCAGCACCAGGCAAGGTCAGTCGATCCGAGAGTCGGAGAACAGATCCGGAACGAGGAAATGAGAGCCCATTGTCCGAGGAGCGAGCATTACCGGAGACTGTGGCGACGCCAAGCGACATACACTCGTCGCATTCCGAGACCGAACCCGCCAAACAGCCAGAAATATCGCGTTTCGAAAGTGCCGCATCCGCGCCCATCACAAAGACTGGCTCTTCACTTCTCAGAGGAAATGGCAGCATCCCTTCAGAAACACCAGCAGTAAAGGTTGGAGGTTCATACCTCAAAACCCCGAAAGTTGTTGGTGGCTGGGTGGACACACCACTTGCCACATCAAAGAAGCCCGGCATCATTTCCGAGGACCATCATGATCACGTTGAAGCCAACCATAGCCTTGTGCAAGAAGCTTCAACACAGACCAAGAATAAGGACACTCGTGACCTTGAAGCACTGGCAAAGACCGCTCCAAAGCTTCCTCGATCAGCACTAAGTGCAATCATCGAGCATGCGAAGCGGAAGAACAACGGTGAGGAAGGATCCGAGGGGGAGGAAACAGTGCAGATTGACGAATCGACTACACCATCGCTCAAGGAGCTTGAGGGTTTATTGGCAAATGAAAGCCTCGAGCATGAGCCACATGCCACCGAGTCTGACCGAGCTGAAGCTGTATCAGCGACATCTACCACAGATGCTGTCCCTACTGATGAAGACTCTTCTGGTAAAGAACTGGACCCTACTTCTTTGCAGGAGGAGCAGAAGGACAAGCCCATAACGATGAGCTCAATTATGAACGGTCGGTCCTTACTCAATCACATCTTCTCTCTACGCCCAGAAGAGAAGAAAAGTGAGGACAAGCGGCTACAGGAGCTTTCCACGCTCTCCGTGCCTTCCAAGGTGACGCAGGCTGAGAAAGCGAAAGCACCGCCTATCAAATCTACGGGGACTGTTGCCCAAACTAAAGACAAAGCTAACGCCAAGATCACGTCACCCAGTCGAAAGAAGCCTGATCTGGCACTAGATATTGCAGATTCACCCAAACGAGCCAAGAAGACCAAATCAGTTGCCGTCCTCGCGCTCGACGAGCAATGCGACGAGGCCGGCGAGTTTCACGACTTCATATGGCCGTGCGAGAAATGCAGGCGACGCGCCAGGTCTGGCATCTCTTTGGAGGACGAGAAGATTGGCGTTGTGCAGTGGCAGACCGTGCAAATTCCTCGGCTCTGGTACTGGCCTGTCGTCGAGAGCAAGCCACAAGACCGAGCTGATAGCAAGGTGAAGACGACCGGATTCAAGCGATGGTTTGCGCGACCTATATCTTTCCCACGACTCACACTTCTCGGCTGGATCGTGCTCATCATTGGCAGCTTCGCCTATGCTGAATACAAAATTACAGAGGCCTTCACGCCACCATTTTATGCCGAGGTTATGTACGATTACGGCGTTGACATCGACGCTCCAAGGCCGCCATTTGTCCTGACCAAACTCATCTGGCGCAACTCTTTCGGGCCCATCTTCAGAGCTGTTTGGATGGCTATTTGCGTGGTTGTGCGCGCAGTCACCGGCCTTCTGGGAATCGACGCCGGCATTTTTGGACACGGCGGCTCAGCAGTTGCCACCCCAGCTGCACAGAAGCAATGGGTCTTTACTGAAGCCTGGGAACCCGATATCGGTCTCGGTCAAGATGAGCTATGGTTTTGAGACCGGCGCGGAGTAAGCCCAGGGAATCATAGAGATACGGTATGCTTATGTGATCGATCTCTTCTTGAGAACAGAGGAGTAAATTTGGAAAGGTTGTGTTTTGCTTTTCTGGATAGCGTGACGAAGCAATGAAGTGAGAGCTAGCGAATTCGAGCGTTCAAGGAGTAACCGGTAGTGGGGAGACCGCGGACAGGATCGCGGGACCTTTGTTACCATGTTTTCGAACACGATGAACGACCGTCATGAAAGCGAATGAATAAAGATAGTAGTAGCTGTGAGTTGAGAACCCGCTACGGCGGTCTTAATGTCCACCTTTGTTTTGCTTCATAAGCTTTGCCCGTAAAGATAGCCCTTAGAAGTACTTTCTTCTTTACAGGTTATCCTGAGTAGATAGAATATTTCCCACCGAAAGTGAAAGTAGATGGACGACCAGTAAACCCTCTAACGGACTCAGTATTAAGCTACTCCTCATGATACTTGAATACATTCTCTATGAGATGCATCATTCCAATTGCAACGTGGTAATAGATCGGCTTCAGCGATGTAGAAACACAAATATCACCTACAATTTTCATTCATATATAAACTTCAGTAATTTTAGGTAGAGATGATCTGATAAATATATTAACGTCAAGTATTACGGAGTTCAAACAATCATTTCTAAGACCCGGGTATCTAAAAATATTAACCCTTAAGGTTAAATTAGAAAGAGAGTGCATACCGACTGTATCAACACGAAGTATTCTAGATTCTGTAACCGGTCACAAAATGGGATTTGGGCAGTCTGCTCGAGACGACACGAAATGATCGTAAGTTCTTGCCAAGCAGATGATTCGGATGGATGACTCGAATCTATGAGGAAGATCAACTTTTGTCATTGATATTCTACAAATCAGAATAACGTGCTACTAACAGACACACACAAGCGAATCGGCCGCCTCTACCCGACTCATCAAAAGTCTCTCATCCGTAGTGATTTGACCCCGAAGTGAATCAGACCTGCCACATCACGAAAGGCAAATTCCCTCACCGACTCGAAAACAAGAAGACTGTAAAGGCCCTAGGATAATGGAAGCTACCCCATGCTGATTCCTCGCGATTTCCTCGCAGCCTTGCCCTATCAACAATGATGAGGCAATAAGCTAGTTGGAGGCCATAGCGAAGTGAGAAGCCCGCTATCGAAAACTCACGCACCACCTGCCTCCGCGCCTCTAAAGTTGCTGTTCCGTGCCAATCGGAGCTGAACAGCCTCGCGAACGCCCTGGCTAGCCCAGACACTGCTGTCACCCCCGCGGCGGAACTCATCGCCAGGAAGATTGTAGTTCTGTCGGAGCCGTGGTGGGCCGCCGGGCAGTTGGCCAGGAGTAACAAGGGCACCGGGGGGAGGAGCGCCGTTCGGAAGTGTGCCGCCCAGACTGTCCCAGGTCTGAGTGATCTCATTTGCGTTGATGCTGTCCACGGTCCAACCGGTCTCTGCGGCCGTATCGCCGTTGATGACTTCAAGATCTCGTTGCTGGCTGTTGGCCCATTTGAGCAGGAAGTTGACAGGGTCGGTCTGCATGGAATTGAAGAACTTCCAGCGTGCCATGTGTGCATGCGATGCCTGCACAAGCAGCGCCAGCTGCCGATCCAGCTCTTTGATGCGCATGAGATCGTGGGCCCAATCCGGGTTCTGTTCTCGCAATGCAATCAGCCGTTCGCGCAGCAAGTCCTCCGAGGGCACTATAACATCGTAAATTGTAGGTTGAGGTGCCCCGTCTTGGGTGAAGAACTCCTCGTCCGTTCGTACCGTGTACTTGAGTGAAATGGGCTTCAGGGGCTGTAGGAGGTCGAATTTGGGGTCGAGAAGCATCTGTGGAAGGTGGGGAAACATGATGGTCGGAACGTTGAAGATCTGCACACGCAACAGAAATGGTCAGTAATGAGATCGTGAGTTACTTGCAAAATTCAAGACGAGGTACTGACCTTGCGCAACCGCTCATCACACTGAATAATGCGTGCCTCGTCATCCTGCTGTAGTCGCTCCGCCCGAATGTAGTCGAACAGTTTCTCAATCACCTCATCCCTCGTGGCCTCAGGCTCTCCAACGATCTCCTGTAGATCCTCGCTGATGCTGTACACCGCGTTCGATTCGTCACCGTCTTCCAGAGAGAAATCGCGGTACAGATTTATGGTCAGGTTGACGTTTTCGTCACCCTTCCGCTCGAAGTGTAGGTGGTCAAAGTCGACGTTGGTCGGCAGGTCTGGGTCAGACGGGTGGTATCCTTGCGACTTTACCCACTCAACGGCCGTCGTGCCTTCTGGTGCTAGGTCCTTTGGCTGATCGTACTCGACTGTGATCTTGTTGAAGAAGTGTGAAAACTTGGTGCGGGCATGGTCTACAGCTATATCTGTTGTTCCGTCCAGATCCGCGTCTTCCCGTGGCGGATCAGGATGTAGCTGACCATGGATCTTCACCTTGAATGTGGCGTTGTTCTCGTTAGAAAATTCGAAGCCGTCCGACTGCGTCTGCCAGAATTGGCCCTCAACGCTGTTGCTTATCCATATCCGCATTTTTCGCGTCTGTTTGCTCCGCCTCTTTATCACTTCCTGGTACTCGACATTTTTGCGCATCATCAACGCGTCGAGGCGCTTCTCAAAGTCCCGCAGGCGATTGTACTGGCTGGCACCGTCACCCAGCGTCACCTCTTCGATGCCTTCGGGCAGGGTAAAGTCGGTCGGTCTCTCGGCCCGGTTGCGAGCCTGCTGCTCACGCAGCTGTTGCTCATACTCGGCGCCAGACCGCATGCCATTGTGTTGGGAGGCCTGGGCGCGATGCTGGTGAGCCCGCTGTGCCATCTGCTGGGCGTACTGCTGAGGATGGTGGCCCTGTTGATGTGGCATCATCTGCCCTGGACCCGCGTTAATGAGAAGGTTACTAGTAGCCTGAGGGCGTGGGAGGCTCTCCACCGGCTAGTGACGCAGGGAAGGCGCGTTGCTGATTGGAAGGGAAAGGGCAGGGTATGGGGAAGGGGAAGGTGCGGTGTGAGAGCAGGCAGAGCAAGAGAGATAGCAGATGCCGATAGCCAGAACCTGCACCGCAGGAGCATCATCGGCATCATCGTGTCTTACCTGGACCTCTTGCCATGGCTGCCTGTCGCTGACCGGGAGGAGGCTGCACATACGTTCCTGGCCGATACTGGGCCGGTATCATGGGTTGCGGCGGGCGCTGCATGGCGAAAGATTTTGGGACAAATCGTCAACTGTTTCGCAATGTCCGTCGTCTCCAGAGCAGATCGGGGCCAAACTCCAACGCGGTGGCAGTCCTTGGCGGACAGAATACTAAGACCCTATGGTAACAGCAGGAGCCAAAAATTCCGCCAGCCGGATCTGAGCCTACACTGCGGCCGTGCGAGGATCTGGTTGAGGTGTCAAGCTTTCCCTACGTGTGTTGTGCATGCGCGCGCGCGCGCGCGAAACAACAGACCCTTCTGAGCACTGGCAGGTCCTCTTTCTTTGGGAAAAGCGAAGGAAGCTCGATCGTTGGGACGGAAGACAGAATGTGGACAAGCCCGTAAGGCGGAATTCTGGGATGGACCGCGACTTGTCGCGTTTCTGTCGATAGCTTTTCTGTCTGATTCGCGCGCGGATGCGCAAAGGAAGCTTTGCAGCGCTTGTCTACCTCCGCCCTACTTTACACCGGTTCTCTCTCCGCCTGCCTGCTGGTAGCAAAGCTCTACGGAGTTATCGTGGTTAGGCCGGCTCCGGTCACGTGTACCTCAGACGGGATGTCACTCCGCAACTGCCGTGAGCCTGAACCTATCTTCAAATTTCTCTTGGCTGCCAGTGGCCGAAGATCCTCTCAGACTTTCAAGTGCCGTGCCGCTCACTCGTCACCCTTGTTGCCTACCTACCCAGGCGCTTTCGTTGCAACATCGTCTGCCCAGCCCGTTCCATGGGTTATGAGGAACTCCAAATTCTTTGGTACCGGACGGTTATCCAGGTCGCGTTAAGATTTCGGTTCAAGTTGGACTAATCTCGCCTACGAAGATTGGTAAAGTCTCACCATGTCGTTTGTTTCCTTTGAAAGCAGCCAGGCTACACGCCAGCGGCTCGTCCACAAGCGAAAGGAAAAAAAAAAAAAGCATCCTCCCCTGGCTGAGAGTCCGTCATCTCTTCGGCCGATAAAGACGACATCGTCTTTATGCAACGCGCGAGGTGACGAGGTTCCAGCGGAGGGATGATGATTATCATGTACGTCGGTAATGTAAGTTGTCAGCCTCATCTCTGCGGTATCCGACTCTTGGTATTTTGCAGGCAGCAGGTGACATTCACAACGACTCTTCGGCTCTTGCCATCTCCTTCCATGCAGCCAATACACGCTGGGCTTGGCCTCTCCACAGGCCGATGCTGACAGCAGGATGTGCTGGGCACATGGCATTTTGTGACGTCTCTTGCCGTATTGAGCTGTCGTGCCACACCAGCTAAGGCATTGCGAGCCTTCCCGACTCCATGGACGTCCCGTCTTGAGGCTCTGATTGCCGCGACAGTGCTAAAGAACCCTGGAAGCTTTTCTTGTTAGCCCTGATATCCAACACCATCTTCTCTCCTTCTCCTCTTTCTCTGTCGGCGAGAACCAGACTAGAGCAGGCTGAAACGGGAGCAATGGACTTTCATTTGACAGACCGGACCTCGACGCTGAATGGAGAGTTCTGGCTCGGTTGCAACAGCAACTCGAGCATGCGGCTGATGACTTTGACACCCTCCTTCGCTGTACATTACAGCAATCGACCAATAATTCGCCAAGAGCCGCAAACTTCTTCTGTCATACTGCCTGGATGTTGCCATGAAAGTTGACTATTGAAGACTTGGCACATTACAAAGCAACATGAGTGACGATGGGCGCGGCCAAATCTAATCAGCGTGGTTTACTCCAACTCACCGGAGTCCGGAAAACCAGCACCAAAGGGAAAAAAACAAAAAGTGTTGTGTTATGTTGGAAGCTCTTGTGGGAGAGTGATGGTGGCACTTTGATGCGCCGAAAAGTTGTTGCGTCTTGTCCACATAGCAAAACATTTGTCGACACTGCATAGCTGCCAGCTCACACGCACAAGGTAGGCAAGGATGCACCTCTCTTCTCTTCTCTTCTCTGCTCTGGGTCATTTTGGATTGCTTTACACGCAGCTTGTCACTACTCGTCAAGGCGACGGTGTAATCTTGGCAGCAGTGCACTTTGCTGCGAATTTCCTGTTTGAATCTTTCGCTGTCTGAAACGAGTCCTGCCCTTGTTGATGCCATCGCCACGAAAGGTAAAGTCGCATCTTGGTGGCTAACGTTCGCACGGCAGCTCAGGCTGTTTGAAGGCCCACGGTGACCTCGTTAGGCATTGCAGAGAGGGGTGTCAGCACCTTGTTTCTGTCGTTCTGGTGCATAAGGTGATCTTGACCTCCGTTCGAGGGTAGGCGGCTGACATGGTCCCAAGCCACTTGGCCTCCTTTTTCCTCCCCTCCTCCCTGACAGGCTGGAACATGTCCGGACATGTAGTCCTATTCCTTCTCTAACGCAGTGCGATGGGTGGCACCGTAGATTTCTGGCCATGGGGGAAAAAAGGTATGCTGAGCAGGGCACCGAGAGTGTTGTAACCCTTGGCATACGCACGCAGAGACTACCACCTGTGAGATGCAATACCTCTCAATGGTCTCGGTGTGAAGCAATGATCCGTACGAGACCGTTACACCGACCTGCCTGAATACATTTCTCACCCCCTGCGCCTCTCTTATTGTTGAATTCGCGCTTTCTTTCCTCTTTCTCGATGTAAACCCATTGCAGAGCTCCTCACCCATCCTCTGTCATTGGCCCTAACTTACGAGCCTTACTCTTTCTCTGACTAGGCGAGCTCATTCCTTTTCCTCAATAGGTCATGTCAGGGCCTGCCATTTGTGCACACTGAAGAAAAAGACAGTTGGTGTGATGAATTGGCAAGACTAGCCTGGACACTCCTTATCTCATACCATCATTGCTTCCTCCAGGCCTCCATCAGCGCTCTTCACAACAAGATATAAGTACCAAGAGCCCTCCTTCCGCAACACTTCCGGATCACACTGCTCAGGCAACGCTCTCACAGATCAGCATCATAGTTTCACACCATCTTGGAGCACAGCTTCCTTCATTACACCTCCACCACAGCCTCAACAATGATCTTTCAATTCCCCGACACGCCGCAGCGCAACATCCGCGATGGCATCGATCTCAACACTGGCGCTCGAATAGGCAGCGGCTCTGGATCTGGACCCTCTCAAACCCAAACCTCCAGTGGTCAGGGCACACAATCCACAGGAACAAGTCAAGGTGGCAACACAGGCACGAACGCACCGAGTTCTTCAACGACATCGCCAAGATCTACGGCAAGCTCCTCTAGCCGTCAGGCCTAGCGAGCAACCCTTCACACAGAATAGCTCCGCCTCCTGTTAGCAAGACTAGATCGCCTCTAGTACTAACGAAATGAGGCGGTGCTAAGCTGAAGCATTTTAGAAGAGACGGCCGATCACGCTCGAAGTAAACTCTCGCTTGAATATGGAGATCACCTGGCTGATGACAGGATGGCTTGGAGGCCGCCATGCCAGGAACGTGGTGAATCAGAGACCACCTTTGGTACGAGATGGTGTCATTCGAAAGTACGGGCCGGTGGCGAAGTTGAGCAAACGGAGTATGGGTGAGGTGATCCGAATTACCTTGGGGAAAATTTTGCAGTGAAGTGAGTGGTGAGCTACGCACAAAGGTGAGAGGGATGCAGTCGGTGCGATCCGGTCATGTGTGGAAAATGGCGTTTGGGAGTTGGTATGAGAGTTAAGAGTTACGCACGGACCATTTTACTGGTAGACTTTTGAGCAATCCAGATAATTCCCATGCCATGCACTGTGCAAGGAGATCGACTTATTTGCAAGTCTAAGTTGGCTAGAGCTTTCGCCTGTAGTCGTATGCATAATTGGCTCTCAATCGGATATGCCATATGCCGCTCCCTTCCACATATTCTCCAACAAGGGGTCTACCTCACACATGCACGAACTTGTCAGGGATTCAGGGCGGGCTTATCGCCGCTTCTACCTGGCGGGGGTGGGTCTCAGACCTGCTGGATGACAGAAGGTAAAGATGGGTTTGATGTCAAAATAGTACCTATCTGGTCTAACGACTCGACCTTTGATCACAGGTCTGCACTCGGCAGAGCTGAACTTTCCAGCTCTTAGTGATTATCGTTTACCGTAGAATGGTATAGCGGTACGAGAAGATTTGGTCTTTCAACCGATTGTTCTGATCTGACACGACCTTTCAAGCAGTGATGATCCTCGTGGATGAGGAGGGTGATCCTGGTTCAGTACCTTCCACTAGCGGATGCATGTACGGCAGATAGGCGTACCAAGACTTTGTGGCCGTGCGTAGTGTGCTAGAAGTAAGTGACAGGTTGAGGGCTGTGCCCACCCGTAGCGACAGCCGCAAGGCCCAGTTAACCCGCAATATCCACTTCTTACAGGTGGGTCGCGGGCGCCACGTGCCCGGCCGCACCACTGCCGTACCTTCACTATGCCAGCCAGCCAGTAGCAATGGGCGCAGATCTGTTAAGCAGAAGTCTACCCGAGTAAACAGCAGACAACTAGAACTACCAGCAGTTCTAGCTGGTGCCAGACAACTTTTTGATGAAGCTGCTGCGCCCCCTCTGACAGCAAGGGAAAGACCCTCCGTACCCAGGAATGCTCCTGCGGAAGCTACTATAGCGGCTTTCCTCCCAGCGTCCATCCAAAACCACCCCATCCCCAACTGGCACATGTTCAATCTCTCGGCCGATATAAACAACTACTCCATAATCCAGTGATTGGGTCTAGCAGGTATCGATTCGAGTTTCGTGGCCGTCAGCCAAAGCTGCACAACAGTCGTGATTGCAACGCTATTGATTTTTCTCTTCTTGATTTCAATCCCCAGCACTGGCGGCTGTAACGTACTGGGCTTTGGTGTCCCACGAAACGAACGCCCGGAATTCCTGCAGACGACTGGTAGCGGCGGAGAGTCGACGTCAGCCTGCCACCAGCCAGCTGTTCCTCGGCTCTCGCCGAAATTCGTCGCTGCACCTTTCATTATTCTTCACAACCACGTCAACCGTCGGTGTCAGCACCCCGAGCAGCGACTGCAGCGCCGAGATCATCATATCGCAATCGTCATCATGAACATGACCACAACAATAGTGTGGTCGGGGAGCTGCTGCTTCTGCCGCTGCCACCATGTCCGATCCATCCAATTTCGCTCTCGCCGAAACTTACAAGCTATTCTCCTCGCTTGTTCTAAACTCAACTTCTCTGGTATCACTAGCGATCATGTGTCGTCCTAGGCAGGCCGTTGCACAACGTTCATGCTTCACCTTGGCGTGCTGGATGGGCCGTCACTTACGCAATGAGCCGACAGAGTTTCCAAGCAACTGTGTGGCCAAGAATCCAGACCCAGGAGCACCCACCTGTGCAGGTAGCTGTGTCGGCCAGACCTGAAGGCAGCTCGCTTACCAACACGATCAGGCAGCTGGGCCTCTAGTTATCATCCCCTTTCAACATGAGATTATGGATTGAGCTTCTTTGAGGTGGCCAAGGCAGAGGCGGGTATATCGCGATGGCTTTTTGAGGAAAACTGAGATCACTGCATGTCCCAGCATGCCGCTTCGGGACTAGTGGTCAGCAACGAACCTCATGGCGTTGAGGCTGAATGCCGCCCTGGCTCAGCCCAGCTTCCCAGACAGATCTGGCGCCCTGCCTCCGCACCCAGGTTTCAGGAGGCCTCGGCGATGGGAACGAGCGGCGCGGGCCACAAGGTCGGCGAGGTGGCCTCCCCCTCGAGCAATTCTGAAGCCTCTTTCCATCCTCGCTTTCGGATATGTGACACCTTTCGGCTACGCTGAGCCCCATGTCTACCTGGCTCCAAATTCTCAGGCACAACGAGCCTTGAGCTTCGCATTGCGCATCATCATGTCAGAAACATATTGCAAATGTTCCTGTTGCCACCTCATCCACTCAGGCGTGTTCCCGTCGCCTTTGGATGGAGCCAACAGACGAGAGTATTCCGCTTACAGATCTACGCTCGACGTTGTACCACAGATCTGGTGGCAGTGTACGGCACTGTTTCACCAACAGGAGCTCAACCCATAATTGAGCCTGGTTACGTTCTCGTGTGACGTGCAGGTAAGTGTAGCAACCCGCTTCGATATCGCTCCACCTGCTTTTTTCGCAGGCCTCATCTCGTACGTGGTTTATCGTACGATGATAGTCGCGAGCACAGCCATCGATCCTCGCAGAATGCCGAATCTGCATCCTCTCGTGAAAGGTTCTTGCCTCCATATCTGTAATGAACTAGATCGTCATCAATTTTCGCTATGTCGACCAATTCCATCTTTGGCTCGCATATGTAATGTTCTGACTCCATGTCAACGCGTCCATTCTCTGACATCTGCGTCGGCTAGACAGGAAGCTTGCGAACAGTCTCACTGGGATGTGGCAGTGCGTTGAAATCCATTTCAGGCAATCTATTCCCCTTTTCATTACAAGCCCCCACCTCCTGAACAGAATGGAGATGAGTTCTTGCAAGCAAACGATCAAACTTCATCTCACGCCATCCAGCCGGCACTGCCATCTGTTGAGCCAACGCCGATATGCCATGTTTTTGATACCATCAGAATTCTGCTTCTTGAGCTATCTGTCGACGAAACTACCTATGTCAGACTTGGATCACCCAAAGCTGGTCAGTGGCCAAGCATCAACTACATGTACGAGCGTGTCAGCTGCTGCGGCCTTGGCCTGACAATTGCCGGGCATGTATTGGCTACTTGCAACAGCATTGAAAGTGCACTAGGTGTCCAATTATCATCAGATGTTGAGGCTACCTGGGAGTAAGGAGTTGACCTGCAGTTCCTGGTGTCCTCTCTTTCATAATTGACAACTGCATGTGCCCCTTCAGACTTGATGCCTTGTTGAAAGAACACTTCAAGCCAGACATTGGTTATGATGAGAGGCCCAACATTGGGTTTGAGCTGACCTCCACCGTATATCTAGGATGGCACACAGGGCGGAACGTTCGCGCATGCTTGGTCAATACCGAAGACACCGTCTGGTTGCAGTCTCCATCGAGCTTCAGCCCACATGCTTTAAAAAGAAATTTGGCAAGTTTCATTTCCTTTTCCCTTACAGCAGATTCGAAATGGAACCTACCTGCCCTTGCAGTCACTTCGAGCACATGCAGAGACCGACTAAAGCTGTGGTGCATCAATATGTGCCAATCTGGATTGATTTGTGTCGATTCGTCAATATACCACCTTTTGCAGGCCATGGCAAAATCCTTGTGCTTCATTCTCAGACTTGTAACCAACGTACTTGCTACGTCCAAGTGATTTCGTTGACGCTGTCAGTGCCCAACCCTCGTTTTAACACATGATCAGAAATTGAGATTTGTGGCTTGTTGGGCTCATGCTATGCTACGAACTGACATTTCTGTCTTCATGCATTTAAGCTAACTAGCTGAATTGCATCAACACACAATGTAGTCGTGCGACCTATCGAAATTTATGATTTTGCCCTTGGAGAAGCTAGTTTCATGCCTGTTTGATGCAACTCATTTCGTATCACAGCCTTGAGTAGGCATTCTCCCCTTCCCCCCACAAGACCGAGAACTCGCCATTCAACTCAATGACCTGTTCAGTTACATTTGGAAGAAGACAAGAAAGAAATGACGAGAAATTCTTTAATTAAAAACTCCCACCCGAAACGAAACACCTTGAATTCAATTCTTCGCGCTCTTGGTGAAATTCATTGGATCACAGGAGCAGAGACTTCGAGCCTACTTCAAAACAAACTGCCACTCTCAATGCTTATGTAGCCAACAACCCAACACAACAGATACGCTGCAGGAGGATTTAAGGGGACAACGGCAAGATTGTGATTGCCAACTGCTTCTGAGGCATTCATCAACCATATCTGCATGAAGTCGTTTGCGAGTTCTGGTTGGAATTGAAGGTGGTAGGTCTTGTCTGAGATCTACAGGCTGCACAGAACTAGTTGAAGCGACCGCATCGCTGGACACCTGGCCATTGTTGAAAAGCATCTGTCACTGGATCCAAGACTGTATTCCCACTACGATGAGCAGAAGTGATGGCATTATATTAAGAGCCTAGGAAACTTGATTGCGTACCGATATTCGATTGGAGTTTACTCTACTTAGTTGTCGCCAAGAAAATCGTCAAAAATAATTGTTGCTCGCACGGATCAAAGAGAGCTTTCAATACCAATGTGCGAGGTAAGAGAGCTGTACCCTAACCACTGGCAAACGCCTTCTAATGAAGCTCATCTTAGGGCTATCTATGGCCATTGCTCTTTTGCTTTCAGACATCAAGGCTCATGTCCATGTGCTTGATGAAATATTTGTGGGGCTTTTATTGTCATCCTATCTGCTTGCATGTCGAGCACAACGACAGTGCCTTCCTAGAAACCTGCTAGCAGTCTCATTGAGCAGCTGCTACTTCCTCCTAGTACCTACCCAGGTACCTTGGTAGATACAAGTTCTGCAGTGGCTGCGCTGAGAAATGGTGGTGTCCGGGCACGGTGCTCGATTACCAAGGGGCAGGAGCGAGCATGACTTTTTGCCCGATGACTCCAGGTCTGCAGCGGCGACTTCCTATTGCATCTGGGATGACATCAGATTTACTGCCATAAACGGGCATGATCATGTGAGCCCGAGCCGACTCGAAGATTTTCACTGTGGTCGGGTTGCGCGACTTCAAGTTCGAGCTCCCGATCAAATCTCCAATCAATTTTCGCAGAACTGTACGCCATGTTCATAATATTGAAATGTGACAAGGAGATCGACACTGTCAACAGAGCTGCTTTCCACCCGCGACGGCGCTTAACCCCACGAATATAGGGTTCAGCAGCAAGCCGACACTGAATCTCAATCAAACGGGGCTCAATTACTGACTTTTGGTCCGCAAATGGATGGGATGTGCGGCAGATAGTTGGACAACTTCAGCCTGACTGCTGCTTTCTGACACCGGCGGCTAAAAAGACTCAAGTCGGCCAGCACTCTGTCCATGAGCCCTGGAATCACTTGTCCTTTTGAGTTTAAGACGGCGCTTCACGGTCGTCTGATAGCGCCAAACCATGTCTTGTGGACCTCAGAATCTGACAGTATAATTGTGAGTGGAGAAGGCTTGAGGCCAAGAGACTAGCATCTCTGAACATGAACGCTGCTCTTGACCAGAAACATGTCTTGAGGGTGCTGGACATCAAACGACGAATTGCAGGCATATCTACCAGTCAAACAGCTATACAAAATCTGTTTTGGCTTGTTGTTCGAGTGATTTCAGCAAATAGGGCGCACAGCATACCAGCTATCCGAACGTCCAACCCTAAATCTTGCAACACATTTTCGCTTGACGGTTTTTGTGGAGAAAGGACGGCATCTTCTCATGCAAGGGGAGACATTTGTCACCTTCCCACCCATTCAAAGTGACAGACCTGAACAGGGATATGAAAGACGATTACTGGAACCATACCTCATTTGACTTTTCTGGTATGGAGCGGGCTGTCACCATCCCTGCCATTCAAAGGCGATGCCGTTTGATTCGAAAGGCACATTAAAGTCACATGACCGACAGCAACTGCGGCCACCCGTCTCGACCCACAGTCTACCAGTGTTTTGAACTTCCCTTTCCTGGTTTTCCCCCAGTCGTGCCTTTTTGCAACCTTCTTGAGCTGTGGCGTTCAAGTCCAGGGCTAGAGCCCGGCATTTGAGGAGCCTTTTTCTTTGCATGATGTTGGTTTTCACGTCATGAAGCGCTATCGTTCTCTAATCATGCAGACCGCGGAAGCTCATCACATGCTAACACATGGGCCGGCTTCTGTTTTCTCTTTTTGGCGATACCTGCATTAGAGCCGTAAGATGGCGCCCCTCCTTGATGCGCACTCGACTAACGGCGGTGCGTTGATTTATTTCCGAAGACAACCGGGTCGATGCTATAGCAATCGCAAAACTCTCCTTCCTCACATGACACGGAGTGCTCGAGCCGTGCTGAGCAATGGCGTCGGCATCCTTGGGATTCTTGATCGCGTTCCGACTCCCTGGCTTGGAATGCTTGAGACAGCTGCCTCTGCTGATGCAAAACCAATATTAATGATTTTTGTTGCCTTGATTTCTCAATCAAATGTCTCGTGTTTGCACCCTGTTCCATGGCAGGACAGATGGAGTGAAGGCGGCGGTATGTGTCCAGGTACTTGCGAGTTCTTCGGACCGACGACGAGTGGAGTCTGCTTTTGTTTTGGAGCGCGTAGGCGATACGCGTGCATGATTGGCCGACATGCTGTACCGTGTCTCCTATGAAACCGGCGCGCCACACACCATTACCGGGGGGGCTGGCGGCTACAGCTGGGAGTAGTGCACGCTGGCCGGTGAACGTCGCTCTAGGGGCCTTGATATGCACCTTGGAAAACTGGGAGAATTGTGCGCCGCAAATCTGGGCAAAAAACCTGTGTGGCGACTCAGTGACAGTACACAGTCCAGGAAAAAAAAAGGAAGAGAAGAGAAGGCGAAACCCTTACCCTATTCCAGATACTGTGCGAGAAATGTCATCCTGTCAATGACATCTTTCCAGAAAATGCTGAACGAAAATAGCAGCGGCCGCTACCGAGCTCTGACAGCTCGCCCTGCATGGAGTTCGTTGATGGTCTGGCTATGTCTCCCAGCTGGGTTTGCCTTGTGCGCTGGCAAGCGCACCAGAAGACATCGTCGCAAGGTGTAAAGACAACAGCAAGGAGAGCAGCGGTACTGGCCTTGGGACGCGAGGCAGTACCAGAACTCTCGACCTCACATCCCGGCCGATCGAAGCTAGTGGACCGCGTGTTATTGCTCGAAGCTGCTCGAGTAAGCAAAGACTAGTCGTCCTGAACGCCTCATTGATCAACCAGCACGTCGTGTCCGCCACTGCTCGCCAGTGGTGTTCGCTGCCAATCTCTGCCACACCTACTTCTGGCTGGTGAGAGGCCACTTGCTCTGGCGGCGAATATCAGATCCTTCTCTTTGGGGGAGTCCCAGTCGCTCTTCCATTTGCTGCAACATCATTTTGAAGCAGGAAAACCTGTTATCACTGTCCGTTAAGATGCAGTGGTTCGATGAAATCTGTTGTTGTCTCTAGGACTTGTAACGCCAAGCCATAATCTGTGCTCCTTCCTGTGGCGGAGGCTCAAATGCACGAAAAGGTCCAGAAACAATGGCAGTCGACAGAGATGCTTTCGTGCTTGAACACTGGCCCGATTGAGGGGGGGGCCGTTAAGTGAGAGTGCGACTCCGACTAACAAATCACGAACGCAACCGTCTAAGTCGCGGCAATAGTGCCGGCCTGATCATCTATCAAGTGTGACATCGTCAGGAGACTTTTTGCGCTGTGCTCAACTTGTATCGCAGGTTCACGATGGGGGTCACTTTATCCACCCCGTTGTTCACATGGTACCTTCCACTGTTGAAACGGGCATCCACTGGCTATGCCCTTGCCACGACGATGCGGCGTCGCGGCTTGTTGAGTTCACAGCATCTACTGGCAACTATCAAGTTATCGTCAATCCTCTGGACTATCTCGAAACCCGTCACCATTCGTACTCGATGAGAAGCCTTGGACAGCCATTCGCGGGATTCAGAAGCGTGGAGGAACTAGCCGTCGAAAGATCGCGCTAGCAGCTTCCCCACTGCGTCGCATCTCCCCGGGGGCCAACACTTCGTGCGGCAGGCGACGGCAACTGCTGAGGAGGGGAGGGGATTCTGACCACTTCCACCAACCCAATGTCTAGCTGCCCACCACCACTGGGGGGGCGCTTGACCTGCTGCCACCATCCAGAGTCCTCCCCCCACCATCCTCAACCGCGAAAAGGCGACACTGTAGCGTGTGCGATGTGGAGCGTGAGCGTCTCTTCGTGCAAAGGTGCGAACATGCGATGTGAGAACGTGCGTCGTCCAGCGACGATGCATTTCCACATCTTTCCTATATTGTAACCTTCTCCGCTTCTCACTGCCAGTGTCTGTATTCTCTTTCCCTTTCGTGCGCTGACCTGCCTACAAACCACTGTCGCTTGCATCTCTTTTCTTTTCGCGCAGTTTACTACGAATTACTACAATTATTTCGGATGCAATAGTGGCAGAGTGAAACTCACAGACTAGGAGTGACGAGCGACTGAGACATCCGGGAGGCAAACAGCATACGGGTGATCAGATGCTCTGAATAACGCGCGCCGATTTTTTCCCCCCTTCTTTTTGGGCACCCGTACAACGCCTGCCTTGTGGGACCAGCTGAAGGTGCTTACAGAATACAACACCTCTCGCAACGTTATCAATCCACCGTTACCCACTCCCCCGGGACTTCTGTGACGGTAGGCAATCATAGCAGGCACGCTAGCCCTTCGCGGAGCGGTGAACTCGGCGTCTCCGCCCACCAGAAAGACCTTGAAGCCCAAAGATCGCTCCGCCGCGGCGGTGCAGCTAGAACGCGGCGACAGCGCACCAGGCATCCTATCAATAGAAAACCCAAAGAACAGACAATATTCGGCATCTCCACGAGGAGCAGGGCGACCTCTCTCTCAGGCGCGATTTATACACACACACACACACACACACCTCTCTTGTGCCTACTCTTGATCTCTTCTCGCACGCGCGCCCTTCATTCGTCATCATCTGCGCATATCCACCAGTCCCTCGTTAACATACACCGAGTCACCTGTCACACCTTCCTAAAGCACTCCGTACCTGGCAACCAAACGTCTGGAATAATCCCAGTGGCCTTGCCCCCGGCTTACCATGCGCAACTGAGCGGCAGACGCTCTTCGCAATCCGGTACGTGATGCAGGTTCGTGCAGCTGCCAGGCTCAACCCCTGTTCATTTCTTCCCTTGGGTTTTGCCTCCAGATCCTCGTATTCCGAGCATGAAGCTGACGCAAGTTCGGGGAAATCTCTAGTGTCCTGATGCCTATCTCGTCAATCGTCCCCGGCCTGCGTGAACACAGCCGCGCGCCAGGATCTCGCGCATCTACACGATGGCTTCCCGCATATTACATGGCACATCCTCGTCAAGAAATGGTGAAAAGAAGCTTTCAAGCACACTCCCTCGCCCCAGCGCCAGCAAAAGATCCACATCCGGAAATGGTGGAGGTGGCAGCGGAATTGCCAATAGCAGCAGTACCGGAGGTGGCAGCGGTAATGGTGATGGTGGAGGCGGCGGCGGCACAAGTGCGACAAGCACCGACACGAGCACAAGTTCTAGTCGGCTTCCCCAATCGTCGAGCACGAGCTTCTTCGGCAGACATAAAGGGAAGGCGAAGGAGAAAGGTTCGGAGAAGGCACTAGCCGCTGGCGTTGGTAGCGATACAAAGCCCTCGGCGACAGGGATTGGGCTTTCGCCAAAGAAATCGAGCAAAGCAAGGACGAGTTCGGATCTTGGAACACGCCTGGCAGCTGCTTCATCCATACCAAGGGGACTTGCGCCGGGAATGGGCGTCACCACCAAGATATCTGCTGGAGGAGACAACGGTGCCGTGGCAACGCAACCGCCTCGTTCGCTTCGACGGAGACCCTCTTTCCCTAGCTCGAATGAGCAGCAGAAAACCTCGCAAGTTCGAGCCATCGACAACCTCCCGCTAGAGGTGTCGTCTTCACTAGTCGAATCAGCAGAGTACGAGTCTGAACTCGAGGCCGTGGACCCTGCATCAAATACAATCCTCGGAATTACAATCTCGGAGCCTGAGGGAGCGACATACACTCCTATATCTAGGCCAGATTATTCCACGCCTACCGAGTATCAGACCTCCAACTCGCGAATGGAGCTTTACATGTCCAAGAGATTGCCACACAAACTATCAACCCAGAACCTGCCCCCTCCGTCGAATCTGAGCAGTTCGTCAAGCGCTCGGGACAACAGTAGCACTTCAAGCAGGTTCACAGAAACGCCAAGCCCCTTCAGTCGCATCTCAACCCCAAACACGTCGACAAGCTTGCACTCTCCTCAAGTTCCGGCCCCAAAGCTAACGCCGCCCCGATTGCGGCCTATAATCAGTCCAACGAAGAGCAGACCACCGGTTGTGAGGAGAAAGATGCCTGGTGGAACCCCCGTCGAAGAATACAGCTCGAGCTCAAGCAGGGGACTGGCTAGCGTGCGCGAAAACAACCGCGAGGTCTCGAACCAGTCCTCCTCGTCCAGCTCAAACTCGACAATCAAAGCCTCAGATCTGATCGATCCCCAGATCGGCAAGGCTGTCCTCACTGGCAAGCATGACCGTGACCTGCAACCTGCTGCTCCCCTCCGCACCAGCTCGAAACGTCTTCCAAAGCCGCCTCTAAGCTCGGGCTCGAGCCCGGGCTCCCGCGCTGTGGTCGAGAAGAGTGAAGAACAGATGGGGGATTCTACAAGTTCGTTGGGAGGCCAGTCACTGAGCCGTACATCATCCGCTGGTGCCAGAAGTCCTCCGTCGCGACCGTCGCGCATCGGAGCGCCTCGCGTCGCAAGTCTTGAACAGGGCGACAGTCCCGTCATACAGAGTAACCTTAGTCACGTCGCAACGAGCGGGCACACAAGACGAGAATCCATGGAGAAGGCCCTTGCTTCACCAGATCGAGGCGAAAGTGGCAGCCCTCGAAGGTGGCTGTCCAAATCACCACCGAAGGAGGTGGCTTCCTTCCTCTCGCCTACGAAACAGCAGACTCATTCCAAGACTAGGTCCTCGTCAAAACATCACCGTGCAGTAGCTGTCACGACGGAAATACCTCGCTCTTCGAAGCGAGATCCCAGCCCATCGAGCACTGCACCACCAACCCGGTCTCGCTTCGGTCTCTTCAGCCGACGTGTTAAATCTCCAGAGGAGCCCAGTCAGCATGCAGCACGGAAAGGTCCTGCTGCAGGCACTGGCCATGAAGCCTACGGCAAGTTTAGCAGACCCGCGAGAGGCCGCTCAGGATCTGTGTCCTCAACAGGAAGCCGCGAGAAATCATCGAGTCCAGCCACGCGCGCACCGGGCAAAAGCCGTCAGGGCAGTTTCGCAAGCAACGACGGGGCCAGGCCAAACAAAGACGACTTTTTCGAGCAGAGGCTCAAGCCTGTGGTCATCAGCGGGGGCGGAACCATCAAAAGCAACCGTAACTCCCAAAATGGCATTGGTGCCTCTGTCTATGCAAGCTCGAGTGCACAAAGCAGCGTCGCGAGCATTGGCAGCAGTGTCCTCTATGACAAGAAGACAAATGTCACAAGCAGTGAAAGCAGTGCGAGCATATTGAGCTCAGCGATGAGTGAGAAACGCACGAGCCGATCTCTGCTTCCCGCACCGAAGATCACTTCAAAATCGGATTCTACGGTGCCTCGCTCACTCGCCCATCGGAGATCGCAGCAGAAAATCAGCCAGGGAGAGCAGCCCTCCATCAGAATACCCGCGCCAATTGATACGCATGTCGCTAAAGCCAAGCCCGTACTTGACAGCCGAGACACCATGCAATCTTCAATGATTGATACAGGAAGCATTCCTACAGACGATCTCAGCGAGAGCCACTGGCTCAGGTCTGGGAGCGGTAGGGATAAGGGAAAGAGCAGGATGAAGTCGCCGCGCAGGTGGAACATATTTTCTCGCGCCCGCAGTCGTAGCCCGAAGAAACCTTCCAGTGCAACTACAGTCGAGCCTCCGCTGCCCTCGAACGACAGTGTTCCTCCTCTCAGCGTATCATTTAATGACATGCCCAAGACGAGGTTCGTGGGTCACTATGCTCTGATGGAGGACGAGGGTCTGAGCAGCACCGACGACAGGGACATAGATAACGTTCTCAAAGACATTGAAGATGACCTTGAGCTGCGCGACGAGGATGGTACTATCATCACTCTCTCTGAGGAGCAGCCACTTGAGCCAAGGCAGCCCAGCATGCTGCTGCCCAGCCCTCCCAAGCTCAACGCTGAATTTCCACGCCTCGAGCCACCAAGAACGGCAGAACAAACTTATCCTCAAGAGCAGCCTTACCTCAGTGAGCCACTGCCGCCGATTACCGAAGTCAAGAGGAAGCCGAGCCGGCTGCAGCGCGTAGGGAGGATACCAAATCAGTACACCCACCGTCCCAATCAATCGAGCTTCTCTCGACCGTTCGATGCCAGTGGCCTGCCAAGCGTGGAAGGCGACAGGACTTCACCACATCTCCAGCAGTCTCCGAGTAGACCGAAGTTGAGGATACAGACCGACAGTCTGCCTCAAACCACAAGAGTCGAACAATGGAGACAGGCGACCTACGCTACCGCGCCGGCAACGAGCGCTTTTCTACACAACATTGACGGCGAACCGGAGTTTATGTCTTTCGCTTCGGAGCGCCAAAGCTTACTCATGTCTCATTCAAGCAGCTCCGGCAACACCAGCTTCATAAATGTCAACAACGCACGCATACAAGCGTCGCGACAACAGGGCGATGACACTGCAACAGAGTCAGACTTGGGCGACGGCGCCGACGATTTCGATCTCGATTCCCCGGAAGGTGAGGAGCTCCTGAACTCCTTTCCAAACCTCGACGATGTTCGTCGCGTTTCACCTGGGGTCAGCCCGGACACCAGGGATGCTCTTCGTCCTGATTCAAAGCAAAGCAGCCACTCGAAGAAATCGCCCTCGCCACCTCTACCTGACAAGCCGGACCATCTATCGGTGCCGCCTCATCTTCACCCTGCCACGCAGCCCCACAACAAGAGCAACTCATCAGAGATCTTCTCCGACTACAACCGTGCGAGTGTGCGTCAGCGGCGAGGGTCAAACTCGAGCAGTGTTTCTGACAGCCGCTACTCGAGCCAGACCACCATCTCCAGTTCCTCTCATGTGTCGGCTCTCCTTGCATCTCCAATCAATCAGGTCACGCGTGCGATGGCAAGAAAGACGCATTCTACTCGTGACTCGCTCCGCTTCTCAGCTTTAATGACATCGCGCTGGCTCTCATTTGATCGCGTACTGTTCAGCCCCGTTGCCGAGGACATTTTGTCGCTAAGCATCCAGGCGCCCAGGATCCTGGTCCTGGACGGCCTTGCAAATGACGACTGGTCTGCCTACACTGCTTTGAGCTACCCCAACGCCACTGTCTACAACTTGTCAACCACGCCAAAACTCCGCACACCATCGCCTCATGGTGACGAATGGGCTAACCCACCTAATCACAAGCTTCTGCCCCTACCTTCCACCGCGCACCCGTTTCCATTTCCAAAAGGCTTCTTCGCTGCAGTTGTGGTCCGCTTCCCACCACTACTGCCGCAACACCACCTGAACAACGTCATCGCAGAGGCCAGACGTGTACTGCGGCCCGGCGGTTACCTGGAGATGTCATTGCTCGATATTGACCCCGTCAATCTGGGTCCCAGAACTCGCAAAGAGGTGAGGCGCGTCAAGATGCAGGCACAACAACGCATGCCTGATGCTGGACTTGCGCCAGTAGGAGATGCCACTATGAAGCTGCTCAGTCGACGTGGATTCGAGGGTCTGAGGAGCGCGATACTTGGTGTTCCGGTAGCAACGACGCCGGACAGCGACTCAATCCGAGGACCGGGGTCTCTTCCATTCAACGAAGAGCGGGCCAGCGACCCAGACGGCGCCAACAAACCAAATAGGACGCTTGGCGATCTGCTTCGAGAAGCGGGTGACGAGAGTGAAGCTGGTGTTGCCGCCCAGTACCCTGTTTCTCAGACAGTCAGTCGTGTTGCCAGGTGGTGGTGGAGCCGCTGTTATGAAGGTTTGGCGAGCGTCGATGGCAACGACGAGAGAGGCACTCTCCTTGGCCTTCGGGGCCGTGGAGAAGAAGACAGCCGCAGCATGTGGGCTGATCCCGCTGTCATTGAGGAATGCGAGGAGAGGGGTACCAATCTTCGACTTGTATTGGCGTACGCGGTGAAGCCAATGGTGATTCGTCGCCGCACAGCTAGTGTCTGACAATGACAGTGGAGAGCATGCAGAGATGCCTCAATACTCCAAGAGTGTCACACATATCAACTTCTTCCTGAGCTGGCTTACTCCCAACAAACCTTTACTGCCTCTCAGAAGCTACTCACCAAACCTCTAAGCAGCAATATTTCCTTTTCATGTCCAATATTTCATTTGGATCATATTCCGAGGAAAAGATTTCAACTGCCACTTTTTTCTTCGATATTTCTTACACTTTTTTCCTCTTTGCTTCTTCCTTATTTCTCAAATTATAAAGCGTTTCAGCAAGCGGGAGTCGGGAAGGCATTCATCGTTTCTTCAATTTTGCATTCAACACTTCATAAAACACTACAGCTTAGCATTCATGCGTTTCAGGGAAACACGAAGATCGGCAAGACGCCTGCCGGTCAGGTACAGCCGGAAACGGGCATCTTCTACACTTACGAGGCAAACTCCGCGAGATCACAGGGGGCGTATCGAGTGCAGCTGGCCTCCTCAGTCCGCCGCCCACGGAGCCTCCAGGCAGCCTTCAATAACTTCCATTTTAGAGAGCTTTTCCGGGTAAAAGCTACGGGCGCAAGCCATGTATGATGACGACGACGACAACACAAGCGACTGGCATTTTAATCAAAGACTTTTCATATAAAGAAGGAAACTGAGTGATGAGACAGCCTTGATGGAGTTACTTCCTCTGGCTCACGAGTATCAGGATTGCCACGCATTCAACGTAAAAGGGCAGAGATGAGAGCACAGGATTGCATCACGACAAACAAAATAATCTTCGTTCCGGCATGGCCGGCTTGTTTGAATTGTTCTCTACGGGGGAAACAATTCCATCATTTTGGGAGGGCTGCTCCAGCGGAAGGGCGGCCCGCTCTTTGAATTAGTACGAGCGACGAGTCTTCCATTGAATCGCGTCGCAAAGGGAGGCTTTACGGATCATTCAGGGCTTTTAGGGTATTTGGGCGGCAATAGCAACCGATTCAATGAATAGCTTTGTCATATTTACGTGACCTATATTCGAAGCCAGTATCTAGACTGTAACAAGACCGGACTTCTGCATCTAATGTAGGATAAGGTAAGGGAGTAATAAGGCTGCTGTAGGGCAAGTCAGAGATGAAGGTCACATCTTAGGATGCTGAGACTCATACAATGCCAACGACTATACGCAGGATGTAACAACACAAACCATCGTGCTTTGCGGAGCAACAACGCAGTCAGACAGTCTATAAAATCTCGTGACCACGGGGTATTTGCTTTCCTCTACCCTTTTTCACTGACTAATTAGGGAAGGGAGGGAGGGAGGGGGTTATTCTTGGAACGAAATAACTCAAATTCGGTTCTCACTCTTATACCCTCTTTCTTTTTAACTAGTCAGTTGGTATCTTCTTCACCCTTCTGATTCTGTCTGATCGCCCGAGCACTTCCCCGCCATCTTGCATCCTTTGCTCGTGACCACATATTCCTCTCTTTCCCCACTCGCTCATCATCTGCCTATGCCGGCGCTCCAATCATCCTTGTCTGTGCCACGCAACAGCTGCGCCTCCCAGGCTGGAGTAAACACTCTAGACGCTTCCGCTCACTAAATTGCTCGCTTGCTCATTCGCTCGACCGCTCAGTTGGCCGCCCTCGCAACTGTCGTGTCATTGAGAACCCCACGTTCCGAAAACTAGCACGCCCTCACAGATCGCTCAAAATTCAAAGGAAAGGAAAAAAGAAAAGTTGATCAAAGTAAAATTAGGGCGGCGTATGTTTCAAGACCCCGAGTCAGGGCCGTTCGCTTTCCAATCCAATATTGCGCCATATTCTCCCCCACCAGTCCGGTGTCTGAGTACAGTGATTTTGTTGAAAGAAAGGAAAAAAAGGATGGGGAATGTTTCAAAGCCGGGTTTTCAGTGAATTTAGGTCATGATGTTCATTTGCCCGGGTTTGACACCTCGTGATGAAGACGAGTCGGGAATAGAAGTTGGATGAATGTGGTATTATGTTTGACGGTGTTTTAAGATGATCAAGAAAGGATAGAAGCCTGATGAACCGTATGCCGTTCAAATGAAAATGCCTTGTCGTCATTATCGTGTCTCTTCTGTAGGGCTGCTGCCATGCGTTGTAGCGTTACAGTGTTGCTGACAGGGTGGCGGTCCAGGAGCCGTCCTTGGGATCGATGATTTATCGACAGTGTAGTTGGGGAACCGCGAACTGTGCTCCTGGAAGAGGAAGCTGGACCTGTCGCTTGGACGTCGTACAACAGACGAATTCGAGATGCCAGCGTACAGGATTTGAACCGGGTATGTCGGCAGCCGTCCCACCCGTTACCATCGGCACCGCATATCTGCCCGTAGCTACAATCTCTCCCTCTTTACAACAGAATAAGATAGTTGCTAGGTGCGATGCCCGTCTGGCCGTTCTCCTTCTTTGCCTGCCACCATCGGCCACTCACGTCGCTGACCTCGAGAACCTCGTGCTTCACAAAGCTGATTTCGTTGGGGTCCGTTGGGTTAGCATCGTAGGCGTAGATGGCCTTGGCTTTGTAAGGGTACTCGACTTGACCATCCTCCATGGGAGGCGCGTTGTAATGTCCTGGTGCCATATCCTGCTGCGCGATCTGCTGGGGCGGCGGCGCAAAGCCGCCATTCATGCCAGGCGAGCGAGGCCCTGGAGACATGGTACGGCTGGTAGCTCCAATGGCGCCTCCTGGGTATCCGGACACAGGCGAGGAGTTCTCGAAACCGGTCAGCTGGTTGGATGTGTACATTTGAGGGGCGTGAGATGGAGTCTGCGTCGGTCTGGGGTAGCCCGGGTTCAAAGCGTTAGATATGGGACGGGAGCCGTTGCCCAGCGCACCAGGGCCAGGGCCCATCATGCTGGCACCGCGCTCCTTTTGAAGAGCGAAAGCGTCGACATAGCCACGCGACGGCGCCGCAGTGTTGCTTCCAAAGTAGAAGATCCAGACAGCCTTTTGCACTTGTCAGCCAGAAGATCGTGATGTAGAGCACAGCAATGTAGTGTACGATGAAGAGGCGAGTAAAGGTAATCGAAAGCTTCTTCAAGCAGGGTGCGTGTACTTACGACGATGATGCTGAGAAGGATGAAGCCGGCAGCAGCTGCCTCCTCCTCACGGCCAGCTTGGTAGACGGTGTCACTCACACCAGTGGTACTGTAGACAAAGCCGATGGCCAAGAAGCCCACCAAGGCTCCCTGGTAGATCTCGGTGGTAGCACTGGAAACAGTGACGATGATACCAGCTATGACAGTAAAAAGATATGCTATCGTCCACCAAAGAAAGTTTGGCACCGAAGCACCTTTCAATTGATCATTTGTAACCTTGTAAGACTGATTGACTTGTGCCAGAATCAGACCAACTAGGGAGATCAACCAAGCTAGAATTGATAGGGAGATGGTCGCAAGGGCAAATGGGTCACCGAGGATGTGTTCTCAAGTCCAGTCAGCTGGATTGCGACACAATGGAACTGAAGATTGAGCGACATACCTATGCTGAAGGACGGACCCTTTCGTCGCCTGTCCATTATGGTGGTTGTTGGGGCGTTGTACTTTCGAAGGGAAGGAGTCGTGCCTCTCGAATCGCCGTAGGACACCATGAACCACCAGTGTTCTCGGGTACAAAGGCTTTAGAGAGATGTTCGACAGGCTGTATATAATGACAAGAATAAATTGTCCTTTCCACGCTCTTCAATAGGATGGTTTGTCGTGCTGTTATGGGATCGACTGTCGCTTTTCTCAACGGTAATGGACCGGGGAACGTGGAAGCGGTTGATAGATGCCGATCGCTCGTCTCGCGCGCGCGCAATGTCTCAACTGCTCTTCCGACAAAGGCTTGGGTGTAAAACGGGACAAAGTCGTAGTATGAAGTGCACGAGTGTGATAGGTGGTTTGCGAAGAGATGCAAGGAAAGATAGAAGTTGATGAAGAACGAGACTGCGTCTGGACTGTTCTTTGTTTGACCAACAGCAGGCAGGTCGTGGCGTTGCGTGGCCGAGAAGAGGACGATGGGTTGGTCGATCAAATTAGCGGCGCCACAGCCCGATTCGAGCAAGGCAATGCCAGGCGCACCACCAAATGTGCAGGAAATAGATTGAAAAGGAAGAGAAGAGAGAAAAGAAGACGATGGCACCGGGACGCTGTACAGGCAGGTCACGATCGAAGCAACAGAGGTGAGGCGTAGAAATGTAAGAGAGTGTAGATCAGAGCCAGACAAGCGAGAGGGAGAGAGGAGTGGAGGTGATTAATGCCACTGGGCGACTTTCGCGGGAAAAAGGTGGTTCAATGCAGATCCAAAAAGGTGTGGTGACTGGTGGGCCGTGGACGGGAGAGAGGATGTTCTGGTATGCTGTGCTGCGTTCAAGTTGATAGCAGTTAGCATCTGGATTCGGGGGGAGGGATAGAAAGTAAGCCAGCCTAAAGCGAGAGGAAAACCGACGCTTGGTTTAGAGGGGGAACGTGAGAACTCCATAAGACGGAGGGACGGAGGCCAGGCAGTCTGAGGCGCATGGATGGGCGACAGGCGGATGCGGGAAGGGTAGGAAAAGAATAGAAACGGCTAGTGTGTAGTTGAAAGCTAGACGGGGGTCACAAAGGGGGGTGGTCTGGGCGTGAGCAAAGCCAGCTTTTCGACCTTATCCACAGGTGGTCTCGCGACTTCCATGCTGCTACTGGTGCTATACCTGTTCCTGTTGATTCATCATCTCTCCCCCGGGGGGAGGATGTTATGCCCTGCGCCGCCCTATGGAGTTCCAGCTGGCGTCCGTCTCCCCGGGGAAAGCAACTAGCAAAGCGACCGTCATAGATTGTAAGGCAATTAGCTGGACGGCGTCCAGATCGGGTCAGCATCAGCACTGCTCCTCCTGGATCTCAGAGCTAGAGCCTCAGTGGTCGGGTCACGACGATTATTCAAAAATGTTTCTTCATCACTTCAAGAGAATGGCCAAAGCCAGCTACTTTGTTCCAACCTGGGGTGAGTGAGCACTTGCACTTCCTCTCATTCCCGCTGAAAACAGTCCAGCAACAACGCTTTCGAAAGCGAGTCCCTCACGTAAGCCGCAACGCATCCTCTAAGACACACTCCGTCTGCTCTTTTTCTTCTGCGTCCAGTTGTAGGTCAGATCACGACCGCTTGAGCCTTGTATACGAGCCCACCCATCTTTGAGAATGACCTTCGATATGACTCGATCGCACCATCCGCCCAGCAGCCATGGCGTTCGACTGCGCCACGGCAGACATGGGATGTGCGTCCGCGAGAGCCGGGCTTGGCTGTGAAGGCTGCCGCCAGCGTGCCGTTGCACACCACCTCCTCAGCTAGTCGAACAAATCGGTCCTCTGCCCCCCAGTACTAGTATACTAGCGTGCAAGTGTGGAACTGTATGGCCCATCTCGATGCCCTGTGGCCATCGGAAAGATTCTGCAAGACAACACTCCTTCACTGCAAGAAGGCACCAAGGGCTGTGAAAAGTCTCTGAGCGCAAAATTTGCTGATAGATGTCTCGTCTCCAGCTTTCTGCCTAGTTCAGCAGCGAGCAAGCGTGACAAGCACTTTGCTGCTGGGTGAAGGGAAGGTATGCGCAGTATACTGCAAGTCTTCCTACTGCACCTGGTCGACAAGGGCTTCTGTCCTTCCTGGATGAAGAACTCTTCTGATTCGCCTGCCTTCTTGCTATCCAATCATGAAACCCTGTTCTGTATCAGTCACCTCCGCTCTCCTGCAGCTACTCTCTTGTTTTGCGAAGATCACTGCTGGAAGCACACTAGATTGATCGGCTGCCATTCAAACACGCTACCCGCGCTTCCGTCGTACGGCCGCCCCTGGAAGCCCCTGCCACTGGCACCGAACGGCAAGCGACCACTTTTGCTCCCTTTTCACTGGTGGGGCAAGGAACTTACTGCAGTTGCTGGTGCACGTACAAGGGGCAAGATCCCAGACTCTCTTCAAAGCTTTGAGCTGAAAAGAACTAATTCAATCACTTCAAGAGAGATGCAGCCAGCCCACGCAAGAATCAATAGGGCGACTCCCGCTTTGGGCCTGGTGAGCCGACAAGTGTTGACGGCTGTCATTCGGCTCAATATAGCAGAGTGGTAGATGAGATGGCTGACTTCCCGGGCGACCTCCTCTAGCCGGAGTACAGATCCGAGATTACTGTGAGCCATTGTGGACCAATTGACGAGCTTTCGGCGCTGTTGATGGCCGCTTTCGATGGTTTGATGGGCACCCGAGATACAAGACGCGTCTCCTTTAGCTCTGGAGTAATATCAGTCAGAATTGCAGCCGCGAAGATTCCACTTGTAACAGAGCCTGCCCAAAAATTCCCGATTGTGCAAATTACAAGGCCAAGAACAAAGCTGATGCTGACATCTCACGTGTCATGGAAAAATGCTCTTCCATGTGGAAACAAAACGACCAGGACATGAAGCAGAGATAAAATAACGAGCAAAAAGAAAATCACTGATTAGATGCACATTTATCACATTAGCTGCGAATGATAAGATGATGCGAGATCACACCTCAGCCGGTGTACAGGCAACTCGACTGCTGCCAAAGTCTGGTATAGTTCAGACGAGCGTGGAGCTGCTAGTCCACATCGCCGGCTACATTTGTTCTGCCTGCAGCACCGTAACTTGATACACGCAAGACCAGGATTTTCGATTCCAGTGGGCCCAGAGCGCCAGTTTACAGGGATCAACAGAGGGCTCACGGGCGGGTTCACAGATGGGTTTGGAGAACCCGAGGGCCTCTCCCACATACTTTTGCGCCTGAAACCTAGCCGTGTCCGCCTGGAATGTTTGCTTTTCAGTCAGGGCAGACTCGGTGGGTCACACAGCAGATCAACGTGCGCCAAGTCTGTGATCGGCAGTTGATCAGCCCATTTCCCAAGGCTGGAGTAAGAAGCTTGTTCCCGCACGACTCGAAGTTCCTCTGCGCAGTATATGGTGCCGAGATTTGAGCAAGAAGTCTACACCAACCTCATACCAGGCTCAGATGGTTTCATATGGTTTCAAACATTACCAATTTTAATGTGTGCGATTGTGAGTTACCTAAGTAATCATATACAGCGGAAAATTCTGAACAGGTCGGCAGACTGTGGTGCCAAGCATGCTGACCTGTGCCGCAATGTGGCGATTCTGCAGGAAATCGAAGGGGCATCCAAATTGCGCCAAAGATTGGGACAACATCGATCGATTCAAAGCTTTAGGTCAGTATGTTGAAGATTGCTCGGGTCATCAAGGATGAAGGTGGTGTTTCTGAGCAATTGTGAGACTTTTCACACCTTGCTATTAACAGTGGCACTCGTCCCTGTGTTTCCAATTTATCAAAAGTTCTGTGCCCAAAACACCTAGCATAAGGAAGTCAGGCCACAATATACGAAATGCACATCATATCAAGTCACGATATCCCTCGTGTCCGAGTCGATTTGATCATACAAGAGAAAATTTGTTCTCACGAGTAAGTAGTATGGCCTCAAGAATGCAAATGCTGGCTGAGCCAATTTGGCTCTTAAATGTTAAGATCACAAATGCGCTGAAAACAATCCCTACAGTCCGGAGAGTCTCGTGACTGAATATCTTCTCTAACTTCCTACAGTACATTGTTGTCCCAACAAAGCGTTTAGATAATCAGAACGTTGGCTCCTGCTGGGTCGGTCTTATTGAATGGCGATGCGCACCCAGATCTGTTACTCTCAACCTAAACGGACTCTCTTCCATGTCTTGATGCATTCCTGCAAGTCGACTGCTAATGTGCTCTCCTTGGAGCTTTCCTCCTTCAACAGCGCCATCATGACAATGGCGTAGCAGAACCACCTGCCTCCATCCATCATCACCGCGCTCAAGTCATCTTTGTTCATCCCACCCCTGCTCTCCCATGCAGTCCACAGGTCGAGCACAGCGCATACTTTCTTAGCAACTCTGCTATCACTGATCATGATGTATAGGATAGTCTCCCTGGCCTTGGACAGTGTCTCCCACGGTCCAGTGCTTTGTGGCTCTTTACCACTTGCGACCACCTCTGCTGCATCGTTGTCTAAGGCGTTCAATCGGCGCAATACTCCATTGGCGGCAACTTCGGTCTTCATTGGTGAGCTCTCGATAGCTTCACGCTCCCTGAGCTGTTCCCGTGCACGAAACCTTCTTCCTTTCATACGAAGATCTTGTATCTGCTCCTCCCTCTCTTTGGCCTCGCGCAATTGCCGTGCAGCGTTCGCCTGTGCCACCGGAAGGCTCGCCTCAGCCATACGAGCCGCTGAACTTGCCTGTAGGCGAGCGATGTGATGCTGATGATCTTCTATCGGGTTATACTCCGTCGCCCAGGACGGCACTTCGTTATCTTCCAAGATGCTGGCCAATACTAGTACGCCGCAGGGCAAAACGTCCCGTCTTGATAGCTCGCAGAGCTGCGAGCTCGGCTGCACCAGGTAGATGCTGGCTCCGTTGGACGAACCAAAAGCGGTACAAAAACAAGCAACCCAAGATGATGTCAACGCGTCCTGTAGATGTGGCGGGAGTAGTCTACGAGTAAACGACTCGCCAAACTTGCCCTGTCTCTCTTTGTAAGGCTTGCCCGTAGATCGAGCTAACGTATCGAAATCGTCGACAATAGGCGAACCATTCCTCACTGCCAAGTGAACACAGACATCGTGCCCTTCTAGGATGGAGGTCGTTTCTGCTGAGCTGTCTGCATGTTTTGCATCTGTCTTGCTCGAATCCAGCTCTGCCACAGGCTCGGTGCTTTCAAATTCTGTCGACTTTTCGCACTCATTGCTATCGACAGCAGTTGCTAACCTAGCGCCACCAAGAGACCCATGCTGCAGCCTGTGATCTTTCACCTCAAGCCAGTGAGGGCCCATGGAATCTGTCGAACCCCACTCCGGTCGCCATTGAAGGGCAAGACTGAGAATCCCATCCGACTCTTCAGGAAACGTCACCCTCAATACGCTTTCCGATCTGTCAGAGCTGAGGAGTAGACTGGTGTTCGCAGGCGTCCACAAACCGGCCATGTTCAAGAGCCTGAAGCCCTTGGGATCAGGGACGGCCCCCCGGTCGATGAGGAAGTTGATCAGCTCATCGAAATCAATGTCTGCCTGCGGCTCTCGAATATCTGCGCTGTATTGAACGCGATACTGCCTTTTGCCGATGACGAGCTTGTTCCAGTTGAAAAGAGTCCAAGATCCACCCTTGAGGGTGCTCGAAGTAGCGTTCATGCCCCAGTAGCCCGGCTCATTGCGATCCAGAGGCGCGAGTGAGTATACAGGAAACTCTATCTCGATGATGCCGGTCAATATCGAGCTCCTGCTAACATAGTGCTTGATCGCGTTGTGTTTCAGACGCTGCCGTACATTGTACGCCGTGACAATAGTGTTTACGCACACGTAGAAGATGGGCAACACGCCTAGCACGGCCAGCGGGATGCCAATGTATGCGATGATGTCAGCTGGCGAGTTGTTATGAGGGTCATCGTTGTAGGGAGCATATCCATTGTTGGTGTTGCTGTTGGCCATTGTTGACCACCCAGTTGTTTCTCCCCTTGTAGTAGGCAACTAATTTTACCTTCGACGAGAGTGAAACCAAAACCTCAGACAATACATAACAGAAGTCATTTGTACATTTTCACGTAAGATGGATCGCATATTTTCATGTAGGAGCCAGGACTGTGAGTGTCTACTTATAGCGAAGCAACAGCATTTGTTGTTCAGTGGACTATGAGCTCCGCCTAGCAAGACACCTCCTCGTTGCGAGAAGGGGTCGCGTCGAGGCTGACAGCGAGGCGAAAGCCCGCTCTTGGTGCCGAGCCTACCGCCAGAACCCAAACGCGGACTAGGGCGCCGACGCCAGGAGATGACATACGAAAGTTTGGTAAACACGACAGTTCGTGTAACCATTGTGTGACTCTAGAAAATCTCAATTGAAAGATGTTGGTAATTTTGAACTCATAGGCTTTCTCGGCCAGTCATAGATCACAGATGTCGATCAGAATGCTGGCTGCAGATTACTGTTAGCCGCAAGGGCTCTCTTTTCCTACCATCCGCCTCTTTTCGCTAGCTGACCCTTTCCTTTCGGAGGCAACGTGACCCCACGGAAAAGCTTCCCCCGCTTGCCGGAACGTCGACGAGGATAAGAGGACAAAGGCGGAGCAGAGCCCGGTGTCAAACTCACTATGTCTCCGCTGACCATACGTCGCCGTCATGACGTACGAGTCGTCGTCGCAGACGGCTACGAGGACCGTGATAGCGGCAACGGAATGGCTTCGGATGGTGATCAGCGTCCGTCGTCGCCATATCCCATCACGCCGTCCAAGCACACGCCGCCACGGGCGATCCGGGCACTGCGGAGGTCCGTCGCAGCTGAGGGTCCACTCCGGCCCTTCCGGCTGTTGAGACAGGACCTGGTCAACCTGCGCCGTCGCTATGTCTCGGATTGGGCGCTGTTCAATCAACTCGTCTTTGCCAGCGCCGTCTATGTTTTCTTCACTAACTTGCTGCCGGGCATCACTTTTGCTAGTGACCTCTACGTCCTGACGGGACAGAATTGGGGTACCATTGAGGTCGTCTTCAGTACAGGGCTCTGTGGTGTTATATTCAGCTTGTGAGTGATCTTGATCCTTTCATTGCTATCTACTTCGCTGTAATGGTTGTTTGTCCATATTGCAACTTGATGGTAACGATCAGGACATGATCATCAATGAACTGTTGTATCCACATCTGCAATCCTGCTATCTCAATCTACTCACGTAAGAACACAGGCTCTCTATTCAGCCCCTGACCATCCTCGGCGTGACCGGGCCGTTCTCTGTGCTGGCAGAGAATATCTACTCACTTTGCGTCGACAACTTTGGCATACCTTTCTTGCCCTTCATGGCCTGGTCACTGCTACACTCTGCCTGGATGCATATTCTATTGGCAGTCTTCAACGCACACGACTGGACCATGTGCTACGTGACGACATTCAGTACCGAGATATTCTCGCTACTGAACAGCATCATTTACTTCCATAAAGCCATCCAAGAGCTTGAGCGGGTGCACGCTGCAGTCAGCTTTGCGGCGTTCCTGTACGCCATTATCGGAGCCATAGGCACCACGCTCGTCGCCCTTGCTCTGTCGACGGCGGAACGGTGGGAGCCTCTCTTCCACCGATACTTGCGCATGGGCCTGGCTGAGTACGCGGCGGCCATCAGCATCATCCTGTTCACTGGCCTTCCGCATGTTGGCGAGCTAGCTAGCCTGGACAGCCTGCAGCTCGCCGTGCAGACCAGCTTCCGGCCGACTTCCCCAGAGCGAAGCAGCTTCTTCGTCCAGTTCTGGGAGCTGCCGGCTGGCTGGGCTGTAGCTGCCATGCTGCCGGGTCTCATCATCACTTGCCTCTTCTTCTTTGACCATGAAGTGAGCAGCATCATATGTACCATTGACCGGTACAACACGCGCAAGCCCGGCGGGTTCGCGTGGGACATTGTCCTGCTCGGCCTGACCACTGCGCTGTGTGGTGTCCTTGGTATCCCACCCGCCAACGGACTTCTGCCTCAGGCACCACTGCACAGTGAGAGCCTGATGCACGACGCGACCGAGGAAAAAGCCATCATCACCAACAGCAGCCCAACCGGCAAACCCAACCAAAGCGGGTCCGAAGAGCACCATCGCCAAGAACAGGAAGAAAAAGAAACGATAAAACTCCGCCGAGTCCACGAGCAGCGGTGGTCCGCCTTCTTGCACGCAGGTGCCATCCTAGCCTTCATCGCACCACCACTGCAACACGTGCTGGGGCTGACGCCGACCTCCGTGCTCGCCGGCCTCTTTATCTACATGGGCATCCGCAGCCTGTCCGTGAACCCGATCCTGTACCGCTTCTTCTACATGCTGACGCCCACGGCCGACCTGCCCGCGCTCCCGCCCGCCATGGTCGCCGTGTCCGGCGGCAGCTACGCGGGCGTGCACGCATACACGCTCCTCCAGATCGTTTTGACTGTGTTGATCTTTGTGGTCACACTGACGAAGGGTGCGCCGGTGTTTCCTGTGCTTATATTGGTGCTGATTCCTGCGAGGCTGGCTGTGATGAACAGGATGTGGAAGATGGAGACGCTGAGGTTCGTGGATGCGTGGGCGTGTAAGGAGGGTACGCCGGAGGATGATGAGGATAAGAAGAGAGTGGCTGGCGGTAGTGGTGACGAAGATGGTGGTGAAAGAGGTGATCGCACTAGGGATATTGAGCTTGAGGAGGTGGGTACGCCGAGGACGGAAGGAGGTCTGGAGAATGGGCATAGAGAGTGAAGGATGAAAGTTAGTGCCAAGTGTTATTAGATTGTTGATAGACTTGAGTTAGTCAAGCGACAATGTTATGAAGTCAGGAAAGATGAAAACTGTCTTGTTCTTTCTCATGCCACGGAAATATACTTTCCCACCTAGGTAGTCACGAGCTATTTTCTGGTCGTAACTGTAGCGGAAAGTTCAAAACCTAACTTTGTAGGGTTTTCGGAATCACTTAAATCTTCGTGGGTAACCCAAGTCGATTATCTGATGAGAATAGATGTACTGATTACCCATGCCATTCGCTTCCTATCGATTTCTATCGCTACAAAGATTTGCATTTCCTAGATGGCAAAAGTTTATGCTAATGTTTCACGAGATCATTTGACCTATCTTCCTCCGTCATCCTGAGTATCGTGAGTCCCAACTGCATCTAGATTCGTAGTTTGAACCTTGCAATAGTCCACAGACAACAAATTCACGGTCATAAGCTCCCCAGTCCGTTTTATTCCGGCACATCACAAGCTATCTCGGCAACAGCAAGCTGTCGAAGCGCCTTCCGCAGAATCTTACCACTCGCATTCCTCGGGATGGTCTCAACGAAGCGCACACCACCAGCCAGCGCCTTGAACTTGGCAAGTCTCTGCGCGACAAAGTCCTGGATCTCAATCTCCACAGATTTGTGATCACATCCGAGTCGGACCACAACATAGGCCCTCGGAAGCTCTCCAGTAGCTTCGCCGGTATCAACCCCAACAACTGCCACATCGCAGACGGACGGGTGCTGGTGGATGCATGCCTCAATCTCGGTAGGCGAGACCTGCCAGGCTCGGACTTTGATTAGATCCTGCAAAGTGAAAGTTTGTTAGCATTGAGGATCGCAAGTTGAAGGAGACGGATGAAGGCAGCGTGTGAGTTCTACCTTTTCACGGTCGGTGATGTACCACTTTCCATCCTTGCAGTAGCCAATGTCGCCTGTTTTCAGCCAACCATTGGCGAAGGTGTTAGCTGTAGCCTTTGGGTTGTTGAGATAGCCGAGCATGAGGGCTGGACTTTGTACTAGGATCTCGCCTTGGAAGCCATTACCGAGCTCTGTGCCTGATGGTGATACGACTCTTGGAGCGTTATTAGCTTTCTGACTTAGTGGAAGGGTAGCTGAGCTGATTCTCACTTCGCTCTTGCGCCGGAGATTAGCCTGCCCACACTACCTGTCTCATCTCTTTCCGGATACTGAAACGTTGTGATCCACGCAGTTTCTGTCATACCCCACACCTGCGAAATGACTGCCTCGGGGTCAAGTAGCTTTGCGAACCGGTCCTGAAAACTACCAGCCAGTGGAGATCCGGCGCACCAAACGTGTCTCAATGACGCAAGGCCGGACTGTTGAGTTTGGCTGGATAGGATGCCGTGAATCATCGGTGGTACCATAGCCGTCTCAGTGATGGCGAAACGATCTATGCATTGCTTGTATTGACCAAGATCGAAACGTCTCATCACATAAGTTGTGTGGCCCTGACGTAGCGGCTGCAGATGGAATAGGGGAATTGTGAATGAGTGAAACTGAGGCAGCGATAAGAGTCTCCGGACCTGTGTTCCCACAATCAGAGTAAACTCGGAAAGCTGGATTACAATCAGCACAACACGTACCTTATGCCCTTTCAGCGTCGAGTCATCGCTCATTTGTGCATGCTCGATGTGTGCCTGATGTGACATGGCAGCAGCTTTGGGAAGTCCTGTAGTCCCACTAGTCATCATAAGGCTGGCAACGGTACTAAGTGCCAGTTTCTCGTCGTAAATGCGGTTCCAATCGCGTTTGCCATGATTTAAAAGTGAGCGCCATGAGCTGGCATCTGTGCTGCCTGACTTGTGCTTGGTATCGAATGCCAAGACTGCAGAAGCGTCCAGGCATGCAGCGAGAGCAGCTGACCTGGCTTTGTCCACAAGACCTGGCTCAGCCAGAACAAGTTTGACTTCTGCGACAGAGAAGAGATGTTGCAGCTCCCCTTCAGTGTAGGCAGGGTTAGCGCCTACGAAGCGTGCGCCTGCACCGATGATTCCAAGGAACAGAGAGGTGTATAAGATCTGAAGGTGGTTGGCTCGTCAGTATCGAGGCCTCTGCAACGATGCTATCACAAAACCCTCTTACATTGTTGTATGATAAGACACAAACCGTCTCATTTGATTTCACGCCCCTTTCGACGAGACCGGATATGATCCTCTGTGTGTAATCGTGGATCTGTGCCGCATTCAGGCATTCATCTGGATCAGCTGCATTCACAAATATCTTTGCGATTGTTAGTGGGTTCTCTTGAGAGCTCATTCAGGATCTCACAGGTCGATCACCACACTCCTCAATCCTGTCGAAGGCCCAGGTGACAAGGTCCATCTCTGATTAGCAATGCCAACTTCTTGCATATACAACGCAAGATGAGTTACGAGTATCGATTACTGTTTTTCCAGTATGGTAATTCTGAACGATGTTTGCTCATAGCAGCAAGTCTAGGTAAGACAAATGAGGCAAGACAATGAAAGCTGGACACGTTAGAAACAAAGTTGACTTCGCTGTCATCCAGATCAGTGACTTTACATTGCAGAGCATGACAGCCACAAGGTCAAAGGACAACAGAGACTGACAGCCAAGTCCAGTGATGGTCTCACGCCTACATGCAGCATCCACTGCGGATCACTCTGCATGACTTTAGCTTAGTTCAATCAGATGGAGCCATTCGCAACAGTACGCCATCCGTGGCACAGTACATGGCGAGCAAACCTAGATAGATACATGAATGTTGTGTCAGCAGACAGGTGAGGAGACATAGCCTATCTGATGGGCAAAGTAGTATGAGTAATAGAACCGAAACCGAGTGACCAACAATCGATCTTCCAAATCAAATCTATTTTAGCACTCAGAACGGCACGTTCTGAAGTGAAAGCATCGTTTTCCAAACTATTATCAGTGGTTACACTGTCGTCGTGGATTATCCTCTATCACTCTTCGGTGAGGTGTTCGCATCTAGACCAGTCGGAGAGGAGGTGGGCCAAGGCCAAGCTACCACTGGACGCGAATTGCGGCGGCGTAGCTGATTCCTGTTCTTTCAATCAGATTGGTGACGAGGCCACGAAGTACTCTGACATGAGCCAAATTGGATTAGAGCAGGATCGCGTGCCTAGAGGCGCCTTGGTAACGAACGTGTGGATTGCTGCTCGATCAAACGCTGCAGCTCATCGGCTGCTCGAGGCTGAATTTGCTGGACACTCGACGTAGATGACTGACTGGATACAGTTGCGTACGATTCCGCAGCTGCCAATACATTGGCAAGGGTCCCTGCCGCAGTGGCCAAAGCGCCAAACCAAGCCTGAAACCCAGTGACTCCTAAAATATTGCCAGATTACCAGGCGTCTCCAAGTGGCAGACAAATATTCACCGGAGGCCGACTTGATTACCAGGGTGTTGCTTTTTTCATATTCCAGATGACGATCATTCATTCCGACTCTATACGATGAAAGTAGGTTTCCAAGACACTGAGGCAGATAATCAGAGAGCTCCTTGCCGAGGCACTCAGGTTAGTAAGCATGAAGTCTTCATCTGTACGAACGCGATCTTTTTTCCCGTCCCTTGTTCGGCTTCTACCGCCAAGACGCATAGCCGACGAAGTGCCTCAAGCAGCTGAGAGGGCATTTTCCGTGGTCTCATTCCGTCGCGACCTGCTGTCCTTTTTGGATCTTGGCTGCTGAATTCTCGTTCTCTTCCTCGACTCTCGCTATCATTTCTCGGATGGCACGAACACTGTCATACAGAGCTGCAGCCATTCGCGGGCTTGGCACCTCGTGGCCACCATCATGCATGACACGCTGGCGGCTCCTCTGGTCGCAGATGTCGAAGAGGAACTGTCCCTGCCCAGGCTCCTTACGGTCCTTTGAACCCCAGATGTGTGTCGTTAGCGTTCTGCTAATCAGTGGAATAGTGTCGTCTCTGTTGTTGAACCTTGTTATGAAATCTTCATGCCCGAACCCAGCATCAACGTATGGCTTCCGGCCACAGAAGAAAACAGCACAACTGATGGGCATCTGCTGACAACCTTGCTGACTAGCAGGCTGACTTTCCAGTTGAATGAGATAAGCAGTTGCCAGGGACGTTCCCATGGAAAATGCCAATATCCCGTCAAAGGGTCCTTCCAAAAGAATGTACTTGCCAAGATCGTCCACTGCCTTCTTGAACGACCCAGAGTTGAAGGTGCGATAATACTGAAAATAGCCAGCCGCCTCAGCAGCGACACCACGTATGTCTGAAGATGGTTAGCCAATGAAATTTGATCCATCGTCCTTTGTTTCGTCCAGGATAGTGTAGATCAATAGGTGGTCCCGGGGACCAGTGCTCACTCACCGTTCGACATCTCGCACGCCACCGTGCCTTCGACAAACTCAAAGATGTGCTCTGGTCCTAGCTCGCGGCGAAGCATGGCTGCAGAAGATTAACTCCTTAGCAAGTCAGAGGGAAGTATGACCGTGGCTTGCATACCCGTCTGTTTTTCAAATATCTGGCAATTGGTGACGGTCAGCTCACCCACACAATGTTGCACATCTCATTTGTTTTCTTCCCCTTACCTGATTGTTGGTTCCAGCCCCATGCAGGCAAAGGAAGCGCATCTTGTCCGGATCCGTGTTTGTATCGCCGCTCTAGAAAGATGTCTCTTGCACTTCGTCAGCCTCTTTGAATCTCTGGTTCGTGTCCTTGTTCTCCTGCGACCTGCTGTTGGGGGGTCGGCCCCTTCTTTATACTCTTTGGACAACACGATAGGCTAAGACGATGTCTTAGCCATCAACAGCCAGAGCCTGGGAGGCACTTTAACCCTCATAATCTAGATTGAGTACATTGATCGACGCTCCAGAATTGATTCTGTTCTCGATCTTCCCCAACAATAGGGAAATACTCGCTTTCGAGCATATCACCTTGCTCTGTCTGTCCAAGCCTCGAGAATCTACCACCATGTCCGTTACTCTCGGAAACAATCATAGCGGTAACAGCTATGGGCGTTGCCGTGAAAATGAGCGTCAACTAGACGTGCCGGATGGTATTGCGGTCGTCGGGTTTGACCTTCGCTTTCCTCAAGATGGAGAAACTCCAGAAGGCTTCTGGAAGATGATGGAGGAGCGTCGAGGTGCCATGACGGACTTCCCTTCGGAACGCGTGAACGTCGATGCCTTTTATGATTCGACATCTACACGTTCGGGCACCCTCCGAATGAGAGGCGGACACTTTGTTCGCGGTGATATCGCAGCTTTTGATGCCGACTTCTTCTCCATACACGCAACGGAGGCCTGCGCTATGGATCCACAGCAGCGTATACTTCTGGAGACGGCATACAAAGCCTTTGAATCTGCTGGAATTTGCCTGGAAGATCTCCGAGGAAGCAGGACTTCTGTCCTCACCGGCTGTTTCACCAACGACTACTTCAACCAGACCCTGAAGGATCCTCAGGATTTCCCTTCCTACATGGCTATTGGCGCGACCCTCGCGATGCTTGCGAACCGCCTAAGCTGGTTCTTTGACCTCGAAGGCCCATCATACAATATCGACGCTGCGTGTGCAAGCAGCGCTCTTGCCGTTCAACAGGCCTGTGAACAACTACAGAGAGGTGACTGTGATATGGCTCTTGCTGCGGGTTGCAACCTCATGCTCGACCCAGATTTTGGTATCGCGTTGGGAAATATGCAGTTCATGTCTCCAGACAGCCGCTCGTTCTCGTTCGACTCAAGAGGCAACGGCTATGCACGTGGCGAGGGTGTCGCTGTTCTCATCCTCAAGCGTGTTGTCGATGCTGTGCGTGATAATGATCCGATTCGCGCCGTCATACGAGCCTGCAAATCCAACTCGGATGGGCGAACTCCGGGTATCACGCAGCCAAGTTCTGAGGCACAACTGAAGCTCATTGAGGAAACCTATGCAGCTGCCAAGCTATCGAAGAGCGAGACTCGTTTCTTCGAGGCCCATGGTACGGGAACGCCAATAGGAGACCCGGCTGAGGCCAATGCAATAATACGAGCTTTCCGATCTTTCAGGTCCGCTGAGGATCCGCTCTATGTTGGAGCTGTCAAAACATATATAGGCCATCTTGAGGGCGCTGCAGGTATAGCTGCTGTGATCAAACTGGTTATGTCAGTGGAGGCTGGCATAATATTGCCCAACATAAACTTCGATCAAGTCAATCCACAAATCTATAACACTGGCTCTCGCATACGTTTTCCTCTAAAGAGCACAGCATGGCCAGATTGTCGGATCAGGCGATCATCAATGAGCTGCTTTGGATATGGAGGCACAAACTGCCATATCATCATCGACGATGCCTACAGTTACCTTACCAACCACAACCTATCGGGCAATCATAATACGAATACTCTTGGACTCGAGCTGGTACCGGGCACGCTAGCTCTCGGAGAAAGACTTTTTCCACCAGACAATTTTACAAGTTCTAGTGATAATGCTGTTGAAAGGCGTCTGCTCATTTGGTCTGCAAATGACGAACTCTCCCTCACACGCATGATTGACCAATGGAAGTCCTATGCTACCGACAAAATCGTCGATGATCTAAGTGACGATGCTCTGCTCAACGACATAGAGAAAACTCTGTTGTACCATCGCACTATGCTCAAGCATCGTGCGTTTGCTGTCGTTAACAGCCTGAAGTCTGTTGGCCAACAGGTACAGACCTTCCATACTCCCAAGAAGGTCAAGCCGCCAGCAATAGCGCTTGTTTTCACCGGCCAAGGAGCACAATGGGCCGGTATGGGCAGAGAGCTGATGCGTTTCGAGGGGTTTGCAGCTATTATTGACAATGCTACTGAGGTTCTAGCCTCGATTGGCTGTGCTTGGTCCGTCAAAGGCAAGGATATCCCAACACCATTCGATAAGACTTCACACTAACCAGATGTAGACTTATTGATGGACAAAAATGACTTCAACATCGACGACCCAGAATATGCGGCACCACTGACTACAATCCTTCAAATGGCATTGGCCGAACTTCTGAGACAGGCCCAGATATGCCCTGTTGTTGTTGCTGGCCATTCCGTTGGAGAGATCGCTGCAGCGTAAGCGATATCAGTCTACGCAATGTCGAGTTCGTTCGAGATTACTAAAATAAGACAGATACTCAGCCGGCGCCATCTCACGTGAGACTGCATACATCCTGGCTTACTATCGAGGCAAATTTGTATCCACCGTGCCAGCGCGAGACTCGGTAAAGGGAGGGATGCTATCTGTTGGGCTCTCGGACGACCGCGCAGCTTCGTACTTTGACAAAATCACCGCACAAAAGTCGAAATATGCCCTTAGCGCAAGCTGTATCAACAGCACAGAGAATGTCACAGTATCTGGAGAGTTGCAGCAGCTGGACGAACTGGAATCGTTACTCCAAGAAGAGGGAATATTTGCGCGGAAACTCCGCGTGAATGCTGCCTATCATTCGCGTCAACTTGATCAGATCGCGGCAGACTGCCTTGAAGAATATCGAAAAGTTCAGTTTGAACTCAGAAGCATGACCATCCCGATGGTCTCTACAATGACTGGTGATGTGATCTCACAAAGAGCCTTGGCATGTCCTGAGTACTGGGTCGACAACATGATTTACCCAGTTCTATTCAAACAAGCAGTGCAGAAAATATGCATCGATGCCGAAGAATCGCTTACGAAGAAGTTGGACAGAAGCCACTGCGACGCGATTGTGGTCGATCACATTATTGAGGTCGGCCCACACTCGGCCTTGAAGCTTCCGATTCAACAGACCGTTGCCTCGATCACGCCAGCTCGAAATATACGATACGATACGCTGTTGGTTCGAAAGCAGCCTGCAGATCAGACTTTTCTTCAGCTACTAGGTACTTTGTCCTGTCTCGGCTACCCTGTCGATTTCAGTGTTCTCAACACCGATTTCCATAAGACTGTGGGGCGAGCGTCGCCGAAGATACTTACTGACGCGCCCAAATACCCCTTCAATCACACAAAAACTTTTTGGCACGAAAGTCATATCAGTCGCTCATACAGGCTCAGGCCGTTTGGTTTTGTCGAAGGTCTCGGACATCGCATCCGCGACTGGAGATCTTTCGCGCCAGAATGGAGGGATCGCATCGCCGTATCCGAGTACCCATGGCTCAGTGATCACACAATCGGCGGCACCACTCTCTATCCGGCAGCAGCTATGATCATGATGGCGGTGAAGGGTGCGATTCAGCTTACAGAACAGCCACGATCGCTAACAGGTCTCACTGTAAGTCAAGTCGACTTTGCGAGTCCACTTGTTTTTCACGATACGTCCTCCACTGTCGAAGTTCGCTGTGTCTTCTTGCCCGCAAAGAGTTTGACCAAAAGACAACCACCACAATGGTCCTTCCAGATACTGTCGTTGATGAGTGGCAAGTGGAAATTGAACTGTTCGGGAAACATAGAGACACATCAGGATGAAAGCAGAAGCATCGGCTGGCAAGCAGCGCCTCTTATTGCTGATTTCGATCTCAAATCTTCGGAATGCACGGATGAGGTTCGGGGCGACGAATTCTACCACAAGCTTGAACAGCAAGGCTTTCAGTATGGTCCCGAGTTCCAAGGCATCACGTCCGCACGGTACGGAGACAGCGGCTCTGCAATCACGACCGTCAAGGCTCATAAGAATGCATCTGAACGATCGACACCGAGATCTGACCCTTACTTGCCACATCCTGCAATACTAGACTCAGTCTTCCAATCACTGCTCGTCGCCCTTTCCAAAGGAGGACGAGACAGTATATCTGGCTCAGTAGTGAAAGGGCTCAATAGTATATGGATTTCGATCTCTGAGAAAACCTGCTCCAGCTCCCTATTGAACATATGCTCTTGGTTGAGCGAGTCTACGCATGGAAATTCCGTTGGTAACATCACCGCTTTAGATGAAGCAGGAGAGATGGTCGTGCTGCTCATCAGAGGGATAGAAGCTACCAAAATCGTCTCAGAAGCTGGCAACCAAGTTGCTGCTGTCCACGGCGTGGGTTCGTGCACCACTATCCGAACATTTGCCGATAACGAACCTTCTTTACCTGAAGAGCCTTCGAACCAGTCTATCGCAATTAACAACATTGAAGGAACCGTGAATGATAACGATAACTTGATTACAATTTTGGTTGGTCATGGTTCTGCGATTCAGAAGAGTCTTGCAGACGAGCTTCTGTTAACGGCAGAGCTACACGGAAAGCCTACAGTCAATATTCATACTCTCACAGAGGTTACAAAAGTCACGAGTAGAGGCGTCTTGATCTGTCTCTTTGAATACGATAGACCGATGTTGGCAGCGCTCGATCAAAAGGACTTTGAGCAGCTGAAGACAGTACTAGTATCAGCGCAGAAGATTATCTGGGTGACGAAAGGCGCAACATGTATTCGAGGGTCTGGTTTCGGAATGTCTCAAGGCTTCTTCAGAGTCTTTGAGCGAGAACATCCTTTGATACAGGTGACTATCCTTGAGATTGATTGGACAAGCCCGGACCAGCGCCTCGCAGTTGAGTGTGTCTTGAAAGTCCTTCGAAAAGTTCAAAGAGGCACAGTTTCACTTGAAGAGACTTACTCCGTAAAGGACGGCATGCTCTGTTTATCTCGAGAAACGGACGACACCAGCACAGCTATAGCTATCAATTCCATCATCAACGGGTACAACAAGTCAGAGATATCTCTTCAGCAATGCCGTCCGTTTATTCTCAGACCTGCAGACGAAAAGAGTTTTGAAGAGGTAACCTTTCAACATGATGATCGTGTTGGCAAGCATCCCTTCTCTGACCAGGTACACATCTGCGTCTCGGACATCAGTTTCTCTATGCCCGTGCAAAGTCGACAGCCACCAGGGTCAGAAGCCCCGCAACTCTATCGGGGATATGCAGGCATGATATCCAGTGGATCATTCATTGCTGACTTTAAACCTGGCGATCGTGTATGTTACCTTGGACAGCATGGCATGTTGTCGGATCATCATGTTTCGATAGCGCAACTTGCACGCATACCTGATGCTATATCATCAGGCGATGCAGCTGCAATCTTGTCCGACATTCACATAGCATTCAATATTGTGCAAAAGTTTATCAAAGCTGCACCAGGAGACGCTGTACTGGTCACAGGCGAGAACTCCTTTTTGCGACATGCAATCACGGCGCTAGCATTAGATATTGGTGCCAGTGTATACATTACAGCGTTGAGCGAAATGGAGAGAAGCCGAATCGAGAGCATCTTTGGCCAAAACCGAGTTGTCACTCTTCCTCGCCAAGATATCGTCGGTTCGGTGCAGCGACTGAGATCACAAGGTGTCGATGCCGTTGTCGATTTGTGTGGAGGGACAATAAAACAAGACCTGGTTGACTGTGTGTCACAATTTGGTCAGATTGTGCTCTTATCATGCGACTCGTCAGTCGCAGTCAACGCGACTGTGCCATCAAATGTCTGCGTACGGACAATCACACGCGATTGTATTCAGGATCAGTCGTATTGTCCGCAATCAGTCTCGCTACAGTCGCTGCTCGACAAAGTACTGAGGTTTGAGCTTGAATTTGATACCGTCCGAAAATTCCCGATATCGAGAATCCGCGACGCCGAACGACAAATCGCCAACCGTAATTTGGAGGGGAAAGTAGTCATCAGCTTGCGAAATGATGACAAGCTTACGGTAAGTCATCTTTATATTTGTCCAATAATTGATCCGACTGACATCTGTCTTAGTTTATCGAGCCGCTAGCACCAAGGCACCGATTCGATCCAAGTGTCAGCTATCTCATCGCCGGAGGATTGGGAGTTCTTGGCAGACGTTTGGCAAATTGGATGGTCAAGAGAGGAGCAAGAAATCTCATCTTACTTTCGAGATCTGGACCCAAATCCAGGGAAGCGATCGAGCTGTTGAGTGGGCTTAAGAAGAGCGAGGTGAATGTGGCAGTGCCAAGCTGCGATATTTCAGATGCAGAGTTCTTGGCGCAGGTGCTGGAGCAATGCAAGCTCACAATGCCACCGATCAAGGGCTGCATCCAAGCCTCGGGAGTGATCAGAGTAAGCAAAACACAAATTCACCTTCGAGTTGAAAAGGGCTTACATGATGTATAGGACATCTCGTATAGCAAGATGGATTTTGCAGACTGGCAAGCTGTAGTGAAGCCCAAGGTAGACGGCTCATGGAATCTGCACCAACTACTTCCAGACAATCTGGACTTTTTCATTCTGACATCCTCCATCTCTGGTATTCTTGGCCAAGCTACACAGATCAACTACGCAGCCGCCAATACATACCAGGACGCCTTGGCACGATACCGTGTTTCTCTCGGCATGAAGACCGTATCCCTCGATCTTGGCGTCCTATTGACCGGCGGCATGATATCAAAAGACCCAGGGCTCTTGGAACGACTACTACGAAAGCAGGAGCTTAACCCTCTTTCAGAGCATCAGATCACCGCCATCTTCGACCACTTCTGTGATCCTACTACGCGCATCGTAGAGCCATGGCAGGCGCAATCAGTCATCGGCATCAGGACGCCACGTGAGATCCTCGCTGCCACGGGCACCATGCCATCAGCCATGTACAAGCCGACATGGAGCCTCCTGCGGCCCAGCGAGCGCGAGATTGAAGAGGTTCAGCAGCGACTGCAACAGGAGCAGCATGGAAGCGGGCAAAATGAGACGGCAGCGGCAGGCGACCAGCGCGGCCCTGTCCGTCAACTCGAGGAGTTAGTAACAGCGGCTCTGTCAGCAGAGTCCCTAACAGTTTCTGCTTCCTCTAGCTCTCCATCGTCGCTGTTGTTGTCTTCTCCTTCCCTCCGCACGGAAGCCGCAGCGATGGTAGCGGCGGGTTTGGTCGGCTGCGTGTCGCGTCTTCTCGCCGTCCCTGAAGCGGGTATTAACGTCGAGCAGCCGCTTCATGTGTATGGAGCGGATTCAATCACCGCGCTAGATGTTCGTGCTTGGATTGCGAGGACTTTTGCTGTCGATGTGCCAGTGTTTGATCTGTTGGGCGATGATACCTCGATTGCGGAGACGGGTGCTGTCGTTGCGGGTCTGTGGCTTAAAGCGAGGGCGGAGAGACTTGGTGAGGGAAATTGAAAGTGAAAAGAATTGTAAGTAGAAAGTATGGAATTGAGGAGGAGTAGGTAGAGTAAGAAAAGGGCAATTGGTGGTATTCAATCGGCAACAATGACGGACCGATGCAACAGTGTCTATACAGATCAATTACAAGTCCTCTATCCGGTGGTAACATGTCTTAATGCAGGAAGATGCTCGGGGCCGAGACTTTATCAAGAATGTCCAACATTGCTTCAGGATCTCAAGGATGTACCCTTGTAGAACAGCTACATTTGCTATAGAAATATATATTCAGTTCACATTCCAGAGATAGACCTCGCGGTCTGTACAGACGACAAGGATCCGCTTCGTTCTTACTGTCACATATAGATGACGCTAATATCGGAACAGCGTTGAGCATCTGATATACTCTTACAACGAATATCTTTTCCTGCGTTTGACTTTGAGGCATCGTGGCTGCAAGAAAGTACACGCGGATGTACATCTGTCGGACAAATACTCCGAGCCAAGGCCCGGTCTGGAACACGACGGGCGACTTGCTACCATTCATCCCCGCTCCTCTCTACAGCGGGAGGCAGACGCGAAAATGTCGCTTGCCTTGCCTGGTTGGTATATCAGATGATGATTTTGGGTACTTCATTTCAATCACACGTTCCAGTTGTACTAATAGATTTGTACAGGAGAGAAGACCCTGTATGAAGGCTTGTTGGAGCTGTTGTGATCAAATCGTGTTTTCACGAGCGTTTGTGGGTGGCGTTATCAAGTCTTCTTCAATTTCCGCGATTGACTGAAGATAGCTTGCATCTCCTTGGAAAAGCTTTCCTATTTGCAGGCGTACTACTGTTCTCATTTGTTTCGTCCAAAATGTGTTTTCTGAATTTGTACGTCTGAGAAGTGAAGTCAACAGCTTACTTACCTTCCCGTTGGGCTCGTTATGTACGGATTGAAAATCGACTCACTTGACTAATTGATATTTCCTTGCCTGTGGTAGCATACTGATGCTTATCTGTCCCATGTATGCAAGCCTATCTGAATGATATTTCATCAGAGCCTGAGTAACGTCGCGAAATCGTGTCTTCCGCATACAAACACATTTGACCGTCTATCTTCGATAGACGAAATATCACGAAGCAGTATGAGATTTCACAGTTGCACGATGCTGAATATGTCACAAGTGGCTCCCGAGATTATCGCACCGAACGCTGAGACTCAATGCCAGACGTCTTTCTTCCGTTCTTGCTGTCAATTGAAAGTCAAGAGCTTATCCCCCTCAAGACTGTCCATCTTGCAAAGGCCATTTCTACGAGGTGACGTCTCACATCTCATGTGACTGGGATCCTTTTGGCTTTCAGCGCCCTGAACACCCCAGTCAGTGTTTCACCTGGTCGTCTAAGAAGTTGTCATTTTGCGGCAGGGTCAAAAATACATCTGATGTTTTTCTACAGGGTCATTCGAGACGGTATGACTCTCTTCACGTCAATGACCCTGCGGTATGGCATATCTGACTAAGCAGCTCAGAGGCTGACATGCTAGGTGAGGGCGAGTCAGGAGCTGACCGGCCCTTCTGCCGAAGCGAGCTAGACGGGGATCTTGGTGAGGATTTTCTCAGCCTCACTTCGCGAATTTCTCAAAAAGCCAAGACCTGGGGTTTCTGGGCCTCCCCGAAGGTCACCGGAAAGCACTGCGATTTGTGCTTGTAGATCACGATTCACAGGCTTCGGCTGTCAAGCTGACAGAGCGAGCGGCGTGACACGACGATACAGCCTCGGTATCGAAAACTTCTCACGATACGACCGGCCGGCTGTAATGGTGTGCGTCTGTGTTTACAGGGGCTGATTGGACAAGGGATCGTCGTGAGCAGTCGATGATGCGATATTTTCCACTGGAGCAAGGGAGTGCTGGGCTGGCAGCGATCGTCAGGTACGGCGACCACCGACGAGCTTGATACCCATTATCAGGAGAACATTCCAAAGAGCACCTACCGTTCTCAGAATGGAACTCCGGGACACAAACTGGACTCAGAATTGAATCTTCCACAAGACTGGGTAGGATAGGCCGGGTGTAGCGTGCATCGCGTCGTACTTGGCACATCCTTGTGGCTGCAGCATAATTCTTGAGCGCAGCCTGATAAGACCACAGTGTCGTGTCGAGTCCAGACAAGACAACGTGATGTCAACTTCATTTGTCAAATCTCCTTTGTCTGGCCTCGAAGAGACGTCACATGAGTGTGCCTGGATAAGGGCTCGAGACATCACGGGTTTGGTTCTCTTAATTCCGAGCAGCGTGCAAGATGAGATCAAAATTTTGCACTAACCCTCCCATTAGGAAATACAATTCAGCATTGAGAGCTGTCGTCATGATCACAATCTTGCGCCTCGTGTTGGAGGTTTTGTTGGTGTCTACAGTCGATATGATGCCATTGCTTGAGGTGTGCATTGAGATTTTCAGATGGTCGTCCACGCCTCACATGAGCTGATTGAGGCATGTCTAAAGCTTTCCGAATATTGGTCCAAGTATGATGATTACAGGCGTTTCGACAGTATTGATACTGTTTCTTTTTACAAAGAACTCTCGCGTTGCGATACGGGTTCTTTACGGGGTTCCACATCGATATTGATACGATTGATATAAATTTTAGTATGAGAAATTATATGCCTCATGACTGACGTCAGTGGACGACATGTCTGGCTATTTTGCATGGGAGATTTTGGGCGCCAGTGTACGAGGAAGGAGAACGTTGGTGAAGGTTCAAAGGCGTTAATCCTGAATGCTTCCTTGTCAATGAAAGGTGGATACTCCTGAGGCCTCGGTGATTTGGGTGGAGTGAGAGTGCTGGTGGTACGACCAGCCATAGGCAGGACCCTGCTTCGCAAGTTGCATGCAAATGTTATCGCAGCACGGGAGACATTGAGACGCATGTCGACGGGAACACCGATAGTCAGATTTCTGACTGCAGCTCCACAGGGCCATATCCTGGCAGATAAGCAAGACGCAGCAGTGTACTTCAACCTGACAAGCCAAGGGACCTATGATAGCACATAGACAAAGGTTGGGAGATGTCCCAAGCACATCTGGCGTAGTATTGGTGGCGCCTTTCAGCCATTTGTTACTGCTTGTAGCTCTTACAGATTGAGGTTAGGGCTTTCCCTCGAAAGCAGCCCAGGACAGAGTCGCCGCAAGATCGTGCCCACTGCGCGTATTCCCGTTTTAACCGAATCCGAACGCGGGATGGATGAAAATTGCTGTAGTCCACCGACTACGAGCCCAGTCAAATGGGTGCAGATTTCATCACTGATCATTTCTGAACTTCTTTCTGGGTTTAACGACCAATGCAGCTATCGCTCAGACTTCTCTGGGTGAAATAGAGAATTCGGAATCATGGCCGCAGGTTGCAAGTCTGGCTGTGGCTGGGATCAGATTTTGACTTTAGCAGTCCGCCGCCGGCGCTGCATGCGCAAGCTTCGAGGCAAATACTGGCGAAATGGCTGCCCGGATCTGCGCGAAACATGTGCATCGGTGACGACGTGTACAGAGCGTTGTGCGTGGCCGTGACAGTATGCGCTCCGCATGTTGGGGATTTTCTGATACAGCTCTCACTGTTTGATGCGGGCAGCTGATATTACAGCCCTTTTCAACCGAGTAGAATTTCTCTGACAACTGCCAAGCGCCGTGCTGGCCAGATCATTCGCCATTCAGCTGACAGGAAGACAGCAAGCCACAAGCAGATGCTGCGACACATGCAGCCAAGCCTTGAGCAGGCAAAGAGCCTCTTGAAACTGGAGACGTCGACTCGGAGCATCATGCCAGGGCCGGGCCGAAAGTGGCTGCTGAGAGAGCTCTCAAGAGGGAGTCTGGTGGTTGGGACTTTGTTTGATCGTATTGGTCCCACGTGGAGGGGCGTCAGACGCGACGGCTGTGGCGCGATGAAGTGGAAGAGGTAGGACGTGTTGAGACATGACGTACGGGGCGGAAGTTAGACCGCTAGAAGGAAAGCGAAAATTTGGGGCCAAACTTGTTGACCTTTTTTGTTTTTACACTGGCGCCTTGACGCGGCAAACGAGGTGGGCCGGGTACCTTATCGTCCAGATACGTACCTCCCTAGTCGCATGTCGCCGGCGATCGAGAACGACCACACCCCTTTGCAACGCCAATCGTGTGAGATTGAAGAGGCCCCCCACTTAGCACAAAGAACTGGTGGTGGTGAAGCTGCTGTGGGTGTGGTAGTTGCTTTACATGGAGGCTTGAGGTCCGCTACGGGAAGGGGGGCGGACAGGCAGATTCACAGAACGAGTCCTCCCGTTCGGACAATCGCACCCCCTCCATACCACACCTCCAACTCATGGAAGATCTGAGCAGCGACATGTCAAGTTGCGAGGTTTGATTTCCTGCATGCTGTCCGAGGGGATGATACGGGCAATCTTCCGCGGCGCAGTGGGGCCCACATCGCCTAACCAGCATGAGCTCCATGACCACCCCCAAAAGAAGCTGCAGCGTAGATCGCCGTTAGTTGTGTGCCTCACCAATCGCTCAAGAAGGACAATGGCCAGGTGCGAGGCGGAAGAGGTCACTGTCATATGTATGGTTCCCTGTCGCTGGCGTGAAAGCGGTCATATCAGTTGACTACTCGATGGGCGCCTTTTGGGGTTGTTATCTGGTCAGAAGGCTAGTGGCGTCGAAAACGTCGATGAATGCAGTGTACTGGCGTGAGACCAGCCAAGTGGGGTACCGCGACACTCCCTGATGGCAGCGGTCAGACGTCCACACAGGCGATCTTCTGAATGTGTATCTATGGCGGCTGCAAGCTGTACATCCGCTTGATGTTTTGAGAGCCTGGTATTGGGCCATGAATCGCGCTTTTTGTCCTCACTTTGTGCATGATATCAGCTTCATGCGAGCATTGCTGGCGAAAAGTAGAAGATCCCGATAGCGCCGCCCACCTGAGCTCAGGTTGCATGATTGAGAGGCTATCATTCTCTGACGTTTGGGAGACAAAGGGCCATGCTTAGTGCTGGATGCATAGTGAGTTCAGTGGCAAATGCTTGTAATTGCGAGTTTCGGACACTGCTTGTATGTGCCATGCAGGTGCTTTTCGCATGCCGCAGAAAATTTCGTCCTTGTGTCGCTACAGAATTTGAATCACCTGACATGAACCTCCCGGAGAGAAAAAAGATCGACCACAGGTGCAGTGAAGACAGTTCGACACAGTAGAAGGTCAACTGAGCAAAGGCGAATACGTGATCATACATCAATGAGTAGACATTTAGTAGTAAGCCAATGGGTTGGATGGTCACTGTTATCAGCGGTGCAGCTAATCTCACATGTGATCTGAGTCCTACAGTAGAAGGACGTCGATCTGTCCATCCGCCCCACGGAGCGAGTCCACCGCCCGTCTGCTGGCCGGGATCTGGAGGCTTTTGCCGGTCATCTGAGAGTAGGACCCTGTTTCTCCACCACAATCACGGAGAAGCGAACCCTGTGCATCAGTCTGCTGTGCAACGACAACGGCGTTGGTTCAGGTGCCAAACAGTGTGGCAGTCGGCCTTCCAAAGCCATGGCACAGAACACGTACGATGCTAAGAATCCCGGCGAGGTTTTCTTTCGATCTATGGCGACAAGACCACGATTGAACTCGAATTGCCTTTTGCTGGGAGCTATTCAATCTATAGAATGCAACGGACAAGCGAGTTTATGTGGGGAGGAGTATTTGTGTCAGAGAATTCAATTCATTGATCTATGCCATGGGCAGATATCTATTGAATATCGTAAAATGAGGCGAAAACTTCCCCGCCTTGGTCAGGAAGTGTAGCCAATGCAGTGTAACCAGTCAGTAAATGCAAACATCGCTTTTGAAATCCAAAGGTCGTTAGAATAAAGAAGTTGATGTGAAGGACAAGAATACAACTCTGACTGCATCAGAGTCCAGTGCCAAGTCTTCCACTGGTATCATCAGAAAAGGTGACTGTCTCCCATCCAGGAAGACTCGAGGCCGTAAAAAAGGAGAGAGAGAAAGACATCGACTTAGTCGTCGGTCTTGTGCAGAGAGCCGGTGACATAGTTCTCCGCAGCGAGCGAGGCAAGCGTGTCGAGATCCTCCTTGGGGAGTTCGAAGTCGAAGATCTGAGCGTTCGACTCGATGCGCGATGGGGTCATCGACTTGGGCAGGACGATGTTACCGCGAGAAGCGGACCAGTTCAGGAGAATCTGGGCTGGCGTCTTGCCGTGCTTCTGGGCGATGGCCACAACCTTCGGGTCCTCGAGCTTGTTGCCGCGAGCGAGAGGCGAATAGGCCTCGATGCGGATGCCGTGCGAGTGGCACAGGTCGACCAGAGACTCGCGAGGGCAGAAGGGGTGAACCTCGATCTGGTTGACGGCGGGGACGACCTTGGCGTGCTCAAGCAGATGCTTCAGGTGAGCTTCGCCAAAGTTGGAGACGCCAATTGACGTGACCTTGCCGAACTTCTGAGCGTCCTCAAGCGCGCGCCAGCTGTCCAGACGCTTCTGGTCGTCGGCAGCCGGAGAGTGAATCAGGTAGAGGTCGAGGTAGTCGAGGCCGAACTTGTTGAGGGAGTCGATCAGGGCCTTCATGGTCGCCTCGTAACCGTGGTCGGCATCCCAAAGCTTGGAGGTGATGAAGATCTCCTCGCGGGGAGTGTTCGTGCGCTTCATCCACTCACGGACAGCACGGCCGCAAGCCTCCTCATTGGCGTAACGAGCCGCAGAGTCGATGTGGCGGTAGCCAGCGTCAAGGGCAGCAGTCACGGCTGCCTCAGTCTCTGCGCCGTTCGGCGCCTTGTAGACACCAAGAGCAATCTGAGGGATCTCGTTGCCATCGTTGAGAGGCACAGTCTTGTCGATGGATGCTCTCCGGGAGGCGTCGGCAGGACCGGTGCCCATGACGAACTTCTTGAAGTTGATCGAGTCACGCTCTGGGGAGGTGCTTGGGGGAGTGATGGCTGAAGGAGACATGGTGAACGTGGAGTGCGGGATTGGTAAAGTAGTATGAGGCTTTAGTTTTGAAGAATTGAGGGGACCGTTTGCTTCTATGTTAGCAATGAAGCTGAAATCTTTGATGTGGAATGAGTTGGGATGCTGAGTTGAGGGATTGAGGTGGAACTTGCGAGATCTTATATGCTCCATGAAGTCACACAGCATCTCCTATCGCACGCAGTCGCAGGAGATGAACATTGAGCACTGATCAGAAAAAAATTCCGCTTGATTGTCGACACTGCTCACTAGCAACCAAAGACTTTCCTGTAGATGTCGCCAAAGTGAGGCGTTGGATTGGCTGGCTGCGTGGGGATGTACTCAGGAGTACTCGGGGTCGACCGGGCGTCAGACAAAGCTGTCGGTATGGAAACATAGGTTTCTTTGCTGGTATGAAAACCTAAATTGTGGTGGGTGTTGAAAAGAAAACACAAGGGCTCTCGCTCTGAAGGTTGGCATATGTTAATTGCATCCCACCACCGTACCATCCAATAGATTGTGAGCATCAGGGGGAGACTCTGGTAGCGGCTCCGCCCACAGCAGCGACTCATCTGTCATTGTACATGGCGTATGGGCTGATATGTCCGCTGCGATAGTGACCATGTGCTGAACTTCCCAGCACCCCAACCCTCCCAGCCTGACGTCAGAGGTCGGAAGATTTCGAATGACTGTGGAGAAGAAAAGCTACAGATCTTGTGGCTCGCTGAACCTTGGGGAGTGTTGAGCTGTCGAGCACGAGCGCCTGACCAAAACTCACACTTTTTTTTCACCATCCCTTTCGGTACGCAGCGTTGGACATGATGACGGCGCAGCCGTAGATGAAAGCCTCGCTTGTATGCGCTGCCAACGGTTCTGCCACAGGAGGCAACGTGCTGTCGCCTCAAAGACACGGAACAATACTTAGCGCCATGAGAAGAAGAGGAAATGGCCCACAAATTGGCCCATTACGATGTCTCGGAGAGTAGGAGGAACGAATACACCTACTCTCGAGCTTCCGCGCAAAGGTATGTACCGGCCATCTCGCTCTATTCACAGGCACACCAGACACCAAAGACCAAAAGGAACGGTTCCACTGCATTTCGCTTGTGTGCACGTGATTTCGGTCTGTGGCTCCGGCGGGCACCCGCGCTGCGGAGCGGCTCTACCAAAATTTCAGGAGCTGGGTTCGCAGGTTTCGAGAAAATGAAGGAAGGGGAGCCAAAGGGGAGCCAAAGGGGAGCCAAAGGGAAGCCAAAGGGGACAGGGCAAAGGGCAAAAGCCAAAAGGCCTCGATGGTGAGGTGCATCGGCTTGGCAGGCCTCAACGTCGATCGCACGGTACAGCATGACCACCATCAGCAGCAGTAACAAGCTGAACAGCCGTGCTTCACTCCATCTGCGACTTATCTCGGTCACCACATCGCTCCTATCCGATAGTTGGAAGTGCAATATCACTCAGACCTAGCAAAAAATGAGGCGCATGCGAACGATGAAGCTTATTGGCTTCAAAATTTCTGGTGATCCTGCAAGTTATGAGAACAGGGGCCTGTGCGTATCATGCTGGAATTTACCAGGTACGCCTTTCTTTTTGCCGCACTAGATCGACCCGAGGCGGCCCGACCTCAAATTGCCGTATGACCTGTACTGTTTCTGGGTGAGTCGCCACGACGGGCAAGGTCTTTCGTGGCAGCCAACTTTGCCTTTTCAGAGCCAGCGCTGTGGAGTCGAACTCCGAGCTAGGTGTCCTCGACAATGGCCTGCGGGGCCTTCACATGTACTTGCACTGAAGGCTGTACGCTGTGCAGATGCAGTGCAATGGTGCGCTGGGTACTTCTGGATCTGCCCAAACCATGTTCCGTACGCCACCAGCGTCAGGTTGTCACCACCTTTTGCAGGAGTAAGCGTGTATTGAGCTGTAGCAATAAGCCTCAACCAGAGTCAGGACATGACCGCAGTATCGGCGTGTAGCATGCTCATCGCTTCTCGTGCAGGCGCTAAGCATCAGCGGCTGCCAGTTTGGGACTATGTGCGATGCGAGTCGTCGTTGTCCATGCTGCAGTAGTATCCCACCGAGTTTCGCAAACGCCGGTGGTTGAGCGAGGAATGTGCATCAGTTCGGGACCCAGTAAACTCAACATTTGTTGATGGAGTAGCTCTAAGAATGTCATGCTGCAGCGTTCGCGCGGCCAGTGGCGACAAATCCGGTCAATTGCACTGACTTCGCATGTGTGCGATGGGGTATTTTGGCCAGCTACTGGACCCTGCAAGTAGCATCACACTTCATTGTTATGCGTAGTGCCGACCAAGAACAACAGTCGCACAAGAGTCGTGTAATAAAAGCTGGTGGCACTTCGGCGTGTGGAGAACAGGTTGTCGAGGATTTGAAGTAGTTTTTAGCCTTCGCCGTCTGTGTCGGTTCCTGTATGTGAACTTCCGAGTTCACTGTTGATCCTGTCTATCGTTTTTTGCGAGGCTGAAGACTTCTGCATGTTTTCCCCTTCTCTGGACATCGATAGCCACAGAAAAATTGCAATTCCACGTGAAGCTTCCGGTTCATTTCTCTGAGTCCGACCATGTGCTTTGACCTTGCCATCAAAAGTGTATAGTTGTAGGTTCGTCACTGCTGGCAGAGGTAGGCCAGCGAGGTCATGGCCTGCTCTGAAAGTGTGTAGCATGACGCTGCGCCATGCAAAAGCAGGAAAAGAAAATGGGCAGCCGAAGTTCATGGTCGGTGCATTTCTGCTGACCAGAATATCCTGCTATCAGATCTGGTCATCCAATACAGGCAAAACGCAAATATGGATTACTGAAGGCGCCAGTAAGAGCCGTTGTGCCAAGATCCTCTCTGGCCCTTCTTCATTAAACATTGTGGCTACATGCTTGCGCACACAAATACTCATTCAAATACACTTATGATATCGCAAAATTGTGTCACAACCAGTCATGTCATATAGTCAATTAGAATCAAGCATTCTCGTATCGGCTCATATACTGCACCGTTCTGCCAAGGCCGTCTAGATCTCTCGTATTCCTAACAACTCCGCATTTGAGTCACGTGCCTTGATTTCTAAAGTACACCACCGTTTCAGCCACAGTCTACGTGAAGATGAACAACATGCTACCAGGTACACATGTGCTGGAGGCTTCCTTGATTCTGTGACAATCATTTGGGCGTCAATGCAATTAATTTATTGGAAAGCTTCGAAACGTGATTCATTATTCGCAGATATTTCAATTATTTACTTGGAAAAGTGCGTGGATTGAGCTACTAGCATGCATGTACAGATTGTCACTAAGGATATGTAACTGACGCTGTTCTAGGATGCGAGTTACCTCAGACTTCAGGAAGCTGTTCGCAGGTCACGAAGAATTACACTGCGATAACTTCAGATACAGATCCATTTCAAATCTATGTTATTCATTCTATCCCACTTGACACATCTGTACCAGCTTCAATAATACTTGCAGACCACAACAGCCTATGATAGTTCAGCTAGCATGCCCTGATCTGGTGTTGGAGACCTCTCATCCTTTCGGATCTCTTCAGTATCGTCGTCAGCAGGAGTCCAGTCCGAGCGCCGCGAGTTTTCTGAGCCGTCGGCCTGCCTTAATTCGTGGGAGCTTGGCGTCTTTTCGCTCTCAACTTCGGATCCGGTGCTTGGCCTCTCTAGCTCCGACGGACTGAGGACCTCCTGTCTCAATCTCTCAGCCTCCTCTCGCTCGTCCTCTTCCCGCCTTCGCCGCTCGTATGCATTGAGCCAGCGAGTGAGACCTGGAGGCCGAGGTGGTGTGTCTGAGGCGGATTCTCTTGCTGAAGATGAATAATCAGGGTGAGACGAAGACGAATGCGAGGCTGACCCAGCCTCTGACGATTCTGTTGCCGCTAGATTAGAACGAGATGTCAACGTTCCCGCTTGTGAGCTTGTTCCGGAAGATTCATCTATCGCAGAAGATGACGAAGGCGTTCCCATGAACGTGGATGGTGAGGTTGGAGTCTCGCTGCTAAGGCTTGAAAGCGAGCTCACGCTATCAGCTTCAGCGCGGATGGCAGCCAAGGTTCGGGCAGCGAATCGATGGAGGCGGCGTAAACGTCGGGCCCTTCGAAGCTCATTAGAGTCGAGAGACTCTGTGTCGTGTTTGGCCCTGTCGTCCACCTCGTCATCATCCGCCTCATCATCATCCGCCTCATCATCCGCCGCCTCCTCCTTATCGCTCACCTCACTGATTGCCTTCTCATCGCTTGCCTTCCCATTGCTGCTGATCGTTTCACTGTCTTGATTGGCGTCAGCATCTTGCATTTCCCTTAGTTGCCGCAATCGATAGTAGATGGAATCAACACTTACTTGGAAATGGTCGGCAAGGCTCTGAGTTGATTCGCCAGCATCACGCTGAATCCTCAACTCTTCGAACATGTCCTCCGTCCAGGTGTTGCGTCTGGCGTGCTGGATTGGAGCATTCGCCTCGCTGCCGTGTCGGTGCAGCCCCTGCGCTACCTGGACTGTGGTGAGGCCCATTCGCTGGGCGATTGCAGAATTGCTAAATCCCCGATTGCGCAGACTTGCCGCCTCATTGATGCGCTCCTGTGTCCAGACTCTCCGGACAGGCATCGTGAATATGAAGGCTGTTTCAGAGGGATACTTTTGGAACGATGAGATGGGTTTTCAAATCTTAATCGGAAAGACTCTCCGCGTTCAGAATAGAAGCAGCTTTCAGTTCTCTACAATGAGTTCACTTAGATGCTGAGCATGACAACGCACCATTTTGGCTTGAACGGCTGGATTGATAAATAATTTGAAGACCTTGTGCTCTTAGGTAACAGAATGTGAACAATAGCTGTGAGGTACACAATGCCAAACGATAGTTTTGTTCCGCCAACATCCGCCTTTAGTACCCATGAGGTATCACTTGATACAGGAATGATTGTGGTTGACACGATGACAACTTGCTATACGTTTAAAATTCAAACTGGAACTTATTTGGTACATTGAGCAACACAAATACAAGAGAAATTCAAAGCGGATAAACGTGATATGGAAACGGGATGGACCGTGCATATGGATTAATAACACATGACAAGGGTATTGGTACAAAGCAGATATGCGTTTACATCAAACGTGAGGTGATACATGAGAATTAAGGGACTTCCGTGCGATAGCCAAAAGCAAGTCGGGACTATGATGAGAATATTCCTACCTCAAGGGTATAGGCTGCAAAGTTTCAGATTAGCAGCAGAGCTCGAAAGTTTGAAATCAGACCTGCTCGCGCCTATCATCGTAGTATTCCTCGCCTGGCGGACCATTGCGGCGAAGGAAGTCGATGGCAGTAGTGAAAACGAGAATGGGTCCAGCGATGGCTGCAGCAATGAAGGCGGACCAGACGCGCGAGTCACGCTTGACGCCAGGACCGACGTACTTGGCTGGCATCTCGCCCTTTGTCAGACGCAGACTGAGCAGTAGAATCAGATAGCCAACGCAAAGTACCACCCCAGCCTCGAAGAGGCGATGGACGCGGGAGATGCGCGTGCCAGGCACAAGGCCAAAAGCAGTGTGCAGCGCAGTCAGGCTGCCAAGGATCAGACCCAGCAGCTCGACAGGGTCAGTGCGCTTCGTCGAACTGCTGTACAGGTCTGGTCGGGTGGAGAAGATGATCACCAGCGAGAGGATGAACAGGATGAATCGTGAGACGAATATAGGGACGCCAGCAGCGCCATACACTCGTCGGTAGAAGTTGAAGATGTTGAAAATGGCAAACATTTCGATATCGGATTTCAATCTTCTTATTGATGAGATTTTGTTTCCACGAAAGAAGCGAATAAGATTGTAACTTTGCAGTCGAGATAGCGGGGGTCGGTTTGTAGCCTTGTTTCCTGTGAATATGCTTTCGAAGAGCTTTTCTTTTCTTTTTGGGGGATCTGCCAGAGAGCCGAGAAGTGCTAGGTTGCCAAACGAAAAGAATGTGCGTTCTCGACCTTTTCATTTGCATGAGGAGCTTGTAGTCATGAGCGAGCCTAGCGACAGATAGATCATTGTGTGCTTTGTCCTTCTGGCAACAATAGTGAATAAGGATAAAGAGAAGCATACAAAATCCACGTGAACGTCTTTCTTTGTTTCAATGTAGGGTGAACGAGCCCGTTCCGAGCATTGTCTCTTTGTCATTTCGTTCATCACTGTATACTGCGTTTGAAGGATCTCTTTTGCCAAGATTGCCTATATGATCATGATACTGAAACGCCTTTGACAATGTCGAACGTCATCGATCTTAGATGCTCCGTTGACTTTGCTGCCTCGGTACCTAACTCTGAGTATAGCTAGAGATATGAAAGAGTGCACGAAGGAGATACTATTGGGGTGCTGAAAGCCGACAGCAGGTTCGATGGCCGAACCTTTCATGACTTGAAGTTGTTCCTCACCTATCAATTGAGAGTTGATCATTGACGTTCGTCTGCGCAATAATTGCTGGAGCCTTCACCCGAATATTTCCAAGTGAAAGCATTTCGTAGCCAACCACTAAAACTAGTTTCATCATCTCAAAGTATTTTGAGAAATGCTGTGCTCACGTTCAGTAGCTCAGTCATCCTGGGAACTGTCGTGCTTCATGAGCTAGCGGCAGGGAACCGTGATGGAAGCACTCAAGGGAACAGGAGGGCTGTTTGAACATGTTCATTCGGTTCTTTTCGGTTCTTCTCAGTTTGCTCATTCCTAACGCAGAAGACAACGAACAGTCGTCTTGTCATAATCCAGACATAAGTAAAGGAACTCGTTTCCGTTGAAGTATCCCTCTTCGCACAATGCCAAAATAATATACACTGCACCTCAGAACACCATTCCCATGCCGCTGTGTGAGGGAGAAAAGAAAAATGGTAAACAAGTATTACCAGGAAGAAGTTTGAAGGTGGGAATCATAACACATCAAAAGGAAAAGCCAGCCCTCGCTCGCCCTATAGCGGCTTGCCGTATGCCCAGGGGTTGTCTTGCATGCGCTGCGAATCGCCGGCTGCTGATGGTCGATTTCCTGTTTGTGCTGCGCTTTGTCCCGAGTGTAGCGGGGTTGGCTGAAACATGCCTTCACCAGGTCTGTGCTGTTGATTCGGAAGCGGCACTTGTGATGGGTTTGACATGTTACCAAGGTCTCCCAGACTTTGTTCAGTTTGGTGCCTGCTCTGCCTCTGAGCGCGGTAGGCTTCGTAGGGTGAGTAGGGCCTGCTTGGAGAGGTCGTTGGGGGTGCGAAGTCGTCATCGTCAAATGGTGAAGCAACTCCGGGGTACTGTGGTGGTCGCTCCGTCTGACTGCTGATTCGCTCGTCAAAGGGATCCTGTGGATAGCGAGGTTCGTGCGTGAAGCCGTTGCCAGCGCCACTGCTGGTCAGAGGCACGCTATCACTCTCATCGCCATCGCCAAGTTTGGAGTACCTCGACTGCTTTCCAATACCACCAAGCTTGGTGCCCGATTCGGAAGATGGGCCATCCTGACCAATGCCTTTGTTCCTATAGCTAGCATCATCGAAACGCCTCTTACGGCCAACGAAGATCCAACGGAAACCTCTGCCAATAGCGCGCAGGATATCAATGGGGTTGAAAGCGTCCAGGAAGGCCTTGATTCCAAATGGTCCACCGTAATACCTATCGCGTTTGGCACCTGTTTGGTTCGCAACCTGCATGCCCTGAGGGCTGTTGATATCATATGGGCGCCACGGGTAAACGAAGATATGCATGACGGCAAAGGCAGCCATCTCAATGTCAAGAATGAGGGATGGTATACCAATTGTAATGTCTGGCTGCACAACGTGTGAACCAGGATGGATAGCGTTGATGGTGCTGGAATTAGCAATGGAGAGAATGAAGGTTTGCCAGAAAGAGAGGAAGATGACTGCCTTGATGGCAACAAGTTTCATGCCAGGCTTATACGGCGCGAGCTCGTCCTTCATCTGGACATAGAACTGAATGAGGCAGAACATGGCGACAGTGACTGCAGTGGCCTCGATGGCGGACACCTAGAATTGATCAGTCATCTTTGTTCGGGATTTGGAAACATACCAGTCGCCGTGACTTGGGAACACTTACCCAGACGTGTGCGAACAATGGGCTCTCGGAAGAAATACAATATCTTCCCAGTGCCTCTGTGATGACTGCAAGGATAGTACATGCCACTCGAACGACACAATATTGGAAGACACAGAACCATATGACGTTGAACCAGGTCAGGCCGCTGCGAGGTGTGCGAAAAAGCTGAAAACGGCCCCAGGTAGCAGGCCAAAGCCATTTGCGAGGCTGAATCGCGCGGAACCTATCCTTTTGCTCATGCAATGTGGGCGCGACATAGTGGCACATGAGCGCGAAGAAGCTGGATATGGCGAAGGCTTCGTAGCAGTCTCGCAAAACCTCCAAATAAACGCTGTGCTTCCAATAGGCAAATGACAATCCAGAGACGATGGCGTAGATTGGTACCATGAACAGGATGCGGAGAATGTAGCGCTGCTCGAGAGGTTCTGAGTAGTGCGTCGCATGCAAAAACATGAGCAGTACGGACAGGACGACGGCTATCCCGCCAAAGATGACGCAGAGGTAAAGCCCAAGTTGATGGAAAGTGATTCCAATAGAAAGAGGAAGTTCCGCATTGACATCTCCATAGTCGGCCGTGGCATTACAGAATGTCCAATTCATGATGCGGAAGGATCAGAGCCCAAGGCTCTTGGATCACAGAGTCGAATCTGTCGTTGATGATGCGAAGGGCAGACTAGTCGTGTGGTTATTCCAGCCCTCCTGGTGGGTTTTCTCTCGCACAAGCCAGCGTGCTCTTCAAACCTCCTCTTGTCAACGTCTGCAGCCTCAAAATCTGAAATCTGTTTCTTCCTTGTTCCCCCAAGCCTGTGGAGAAATGTCGAAAACTCTGATCGCCAAATTATGGCGCAGTTGCTGATATATTTAAGCGGGCAAAGCTGATGGCTCAGCCTGTGCGCCCTTGTGGCTGTGGCTCGGCAATGTGGAGCCCGACGAAGATGAGGCAGGACTGTGATGGATGAAGGGCTCTTCAACCACGTTGGAAGGAGTGGATTTACTCAGTAAAGTCTTTGATGATGGCGAATGTGGATGAAGGAGATGAGAGAGCGCAACGCAGGCTGCCGTAAGGCAGGTCGATGAGAATGGCTGGGGCTCAGGCTGCTAGGACGAGCTGGATCGCGAACGCCCGGTCGCATTCCTGCCAGTCACGGAGCCGACACTCATTGATTATTGTGGCCGACTGTGCGTGGGCGGTGTTGGGTGGACAGGATGAGGGAACGGGGGAACAGTCATGCGACTGCTGCTCGTCTCGGAAAGCTGCGACAAGGCGCCAAGCCAGCCGACGGTTGGAAGCTTTGCTCGAGAGCAAATTGGGAGCGGCGTTGAACCTGTCTTGGCCCCCTGTACCCGCACGGTCACCGCAGGCTGTAACCTCTTTCCCAGCGCAACGCGCGCGGTTGCGAGGGCAAGAAAAAAGACAAAGGAATTGAAGCTTTTTCTTGGGCCCGCGCTTCTGCTGAACTGGCGTCACGCGGGCGGAGAATTAGAGGGTGACTGTAGGATACGAGAAGTGAGGACTCGCCAATGGATAAACGCTTGCTGCAGCTGCAGCACAGCCTGCTTGTATAGCTTCAAATTGAGGCGTGGAGCAGTTGCCGCAATTCATTGTCACTGCTATCTACTTGAAAGTGCGGCCTATCGCAACGTCATCTGGATAGGTTTTTGGCCCTAGTAAAGTTGTAGCTGCAATGGGTTTGGGGTTTTGGCACTATCTCTCCCTGATCATGTATCCAGTACCTCCGCAAGCGTCTCAGGTTCGGTACCAAGCTTGCTTACATTTGCCCATCAGCGCCAGCCCACCTTGACCCCTGTCCGCTCGTTATATAGCCTTGAAAGGCTGTCATATCTGTTGACCAGTACCTCAGTGTTCCTTCCAAAGTTGCAAAAAAAAAAATTTTCGCTATCAGATACTGGATGTTGACCAGTTCTGTGCTGCATCATCTATGGCGTACGAGGAACTTGATCGCCTCTACGAAAGAACCATGGAAGAACAAGACGCTGGTAACCGCTGAATCTCCCCCTTTCCTTGAAACAATCGATCTCACACAATCTGACGAACCTCTTGAAATGGAGACACGCCAGTCTCAGAAGTCGCATCTGCATATGCGCCGGCATATCTCTGAGGCGCTCGCTCAAGGGGTTGAACCACAATTTACAAGCGCGCTCACCTATCACCGAGCTGACCAGACCGAGATTGATGAATGTGTCAAACCACTCCCATTTTTCTGAGAAATCAGCTGCCGATATTGAGCTTCTGCGGATTTCAATCAAAACCTGTGTTCTTTCGGTTAGTATACGTGTGATGGGGAACCCGGCGATGCACGCCAGCCAGGTTGGGACTCACCATTTCAATGATGTCAAGTGGCAAATGCGGCCCCCCTGCCTCCTCAGGCGTCGATTCAGATGCTTCGGCTGATCTATCCATCTCTGCGCTCGGGTTTTTATCTTGAGTCCACGACAAGGGAACAAATGATGTAGGTCCTCCGACGTATGGCAACCGAAGTTTACCTAATCAACCAAGCTTGCCACGAGTGGTTCTGACGAAATCGCAAAAATGTTATTTAGGAAGCTACTTCTTGTTTGGCTGATCACTCTGTCTGAATCAATTTGTATTTTGGTATTTGAGATATTCTCTGACGGATGTCTTTGGGTTGCTCCAAGAAGAGTCAGTAGAACACGCGCTGGCGAGCAACACAACGCTTGCATTGACGTGAGCCTGGATGGATCACAACAAACTCCGCCTAACGCCGCCCATTCACCTGTCCAATATCGCATTGAGAGTCTGTTTGCAGAGTGGGAGCACGCGTTCAAGTTGTTACAAGTCATCGACATGAGCATTGTCGCGTGGCGTTCAAGAAACACATGCGCTTGCGGAACAACGCCGCAATGTCCAGAACCTTGGAAGCCAAACATTGCATAGATTTTCAAAACAGTTATGTGATTGCGCGAAAGGACATAGAGAACACCTAGTAGAGACATCATTTATATATGAAAAAAAAGCATCAACATAGAGCCATCGCTGTGCATGTCAATCAGACAGAGATGGCAACATGTCGACGGTCGCGACCTCGGCGCGAATGGCGTTTAGGAGCATCCACGCACGCGATATTCCATTAACGTTTGCTGAATGACGATCACAGGTGGGTTTTCCTTCCAAGGTAGGTCTTGAATTGTTGCATTATCAGCTCACTGCAAACCAGCTTTGATCCGAGATATGGAAATCAGAGTATCATCTTCACGAAGGGTTTCTTGGGGTTGAGGGGGCATAGAACCACTGCGCCTAAAGTCGACGGCCAGAACAATCCAACGCTACTGATGCAAAATCACGTCACAATCAGTCCGGTTTAATTGGTCAGTTGCAATCACTAAACGATATCGTTGGCGGAGTCTGCGGAGCACGAAATGCCGCTAGGTACAGACGGGAAGGTGGGCCAATAGACATAGCAGTAGCTTCCACCAAGCTAACTATGTCGCCGGGAATGAGATCGCCATCATGAATTCCCGCCGGTTCGACCTTGCCGCTCGCGGGCCAAGATGGGCAGCAGTTGCGATTAAGGCCATGGACTATATGAGCCATGTAGCCCACCCTTCCAAAGCAGAGTGCGTACGCCTCAGACATTTGGTTGCCGTATCGAGTGCATCAACAGCAGCTTAAAAGTATGCTATTCACGAGTCTCGCCATCGCTCTTCCGCTGCTCGGCAGCGCAGCAGCAGCCCCAACATTTTCGACAGGGTCTTCATATCTGCTGAAAGAGAGGCACAACGTGCCTAGAGGTTGGAGGGAGGTCTCTACTGCCTCGCGCTCTGAGATCATCAACTTACAAATCGGCCTCAAGCAGAGCAACCAGGACAAGCTTGAGCAGCATGCAATCGAGGTCTCCGACCCATCGCACTCGCGTTACGGCCAGTACCTGACTGCGGATGAGGTCCACGAGCTGATTGCGCCATCTGACGAGACGCTCGACCTCGTCAAGGCTTGGTTGCGTGAGCACAGCGTCCACACAGCTTCTCTTAGTCCCGCGAAGGACTGGATAACAGTGGCCCTACCTGTTGCCAAGGTTGAGCAGCTGCTGGACACAACCTACTCTGTATTCGAGCACATGGATGGTTCAACCCTTGTCCGCGCTCCATACTGGTCCTTGCCGGCTCATCTCCATGAACACATTGATGTTGTCCAGCCCACCACCTCCTTCTTCCGGCCTACAAGGCAGACATCAGACCTGGTACTGGATGGTCAGACCATTGATCAAGAGCAGGCCATGCAGCAGGCAACCCAGGTAAGTTTCGATAGGCTCGTACAGTTGCGACAGAATTTCTAGCCCGTATTAACATAGTCTTCAGACAAGGAACAGCTCGTGCACTATTTCTACTGTGTGCAACGTCAACACTACAACACTCCAATGCCTCCAATGTCTGTATGGCACAGCAAACTACAAGCCGTTGGTGCCACAGCTGAACAGTCTCGGAGTGACTAACTATCTAAACGAGGTATGCTTGTTCCCGCCATGTTGACATTCAGAGCGCTGACTGAAACCCTCTTAGACGCAACACCGCGCCGATCTTCAAAAGTATTTCTCACTCTATCGCCCAGATGCCACCGACTATGCCTACAAGTTCCCCATCATCAAGGTCGCGAATGGCTCGGATGATCAAACGGTGCCTATACCCCCGGCACAGGTTGCTGCTGGTACCGGTATCGAGGGTAATCTCGACGGCGAGCTGGCAATTGGCATAAGTTATCCGACGAAGTTCACCGCATGGGTAACAGGAGGACACCCGCCGTTTTTACCAGATATCAACACGCCTTCTAATACAAATGAAAATTACCTCGACTGGCTGTCCTATGTGCTTGCGCAGAGATCGCTGCCATATGTGATCAGTACGTCGTATGGTGACGATGAGCAGACGGTCCCATACTCATATGCCGCCAAGGCATGTGATGGATTCAAGCAATTGGCAGCCCGTGGCATTACGGTGCTATTCTCCAGCGGCGATGCTGGTGTTGGACGAAATGGAACTTGCTTCTCCAACACGGATCCCTCCAAGGCCATGTTCCTGCCAGCGTTTCCCGCCGGCTGCCCCTGGGTCACAAGTGTGGGAGGAACAGCCAACTTCCAGCCTGAGACCGCAGTGACGCGCTTCGCCTCTGGCGCTGGCTTCTCAAACTACTTCGGAAGACCATCCTACCAGGCATCGACCGTCAACTCGTACCTCTCAAAGATCGGGAACCTTCACAGCGGTCTGTACAACAAGTCCGGCCGTGCCTACCCGGATGTCGCCGCACAGGGCAACCACGATGTTATTGTATATAACGGAATCGTTAGAACTGTCGGCGGAACGTCTGCCTCGTCACCGACGTTTGCAGGCATCCTGGCCCTGGTCAACGACGCCCTGATTGCTTCAGGACACCCGAGGCTCGGATTCATCAACCCTTGGCTGTATGCTGGCGCCTATAAAGCTCTGACCGACGTCACGATTGGCTCTTCTTTTGGATGCAATACTTCCGGCTTCCCTGCGACTCAGGGTTGGGATGCCGTGACTGGATTTGGCACACCGGTAAGTACCTTTTTTATATTTACTGTTTATTGTTTCTTTAAACTCGTTTTTTTTTTTTGGCTGCTACCAATCTTCCAATGCCGAACCTGCTATGTATATTGAATGGAACTGAAGAATCACGGTCTAACTTGTTCTACAGAACTTCAAGAAGCTTGTGGCCGCTGCTCTGTTCAAGCTGCCGACGCCGATTCCGTCATAAAGGCTTATTATCAATTCTGCCTGAGGAGATGGAATAAAATCTCATACAAGAGGCGAGGAAAGTACCCGTGTTGGAAACATGTACTTGTCTCTTCACGGTCGTTCATAGTCAACAGTATTGGCTAAGCGCATAAATCGCACAACTGATACAAATTATTGAATCATTGTGATGTCTGTCCATTTCATATAACACGCCCAGATACCTTGACAGCATCGAAGACCCCTGATTTTATCCCGGTAGTATACATGAGTTCCGCTCCTGTAATATGATCCCGGAACACGGGATTCAACAGCTTACCCTCATTTTCATGATTTCAACATCCTATCACAAGTCATCAAAACCCTACTGTCTCTCGAGCAGGTAGGGAAAATGTCTCGCGAAAATCTTCAGGTGATCCGTCGGGGTCGCCGAGAATGTGAGTATCGCCTTTGGCGCCTCATTCTTGCAGTGATTCACCAGATCCTCGAACACAGTGCTGAGGGTCGGGTTTCCTCGCACGCCAAAACCGATACAGATGACATCCCACGGCCGGCCAGAGCGAGCTGGGTCTCCGGTCCGGATTACTTCTTGCAGGCGAGCGACGTCAGCTGGGTCGTCGATATTGCTGTAGTAGAAGAGCGGGCTGATGAGCGGGTGAGCCTGCAGGCTCTTATCTGTCGCCGCGAGCTTGGCGAAGAGTTCCGGCAGGTCGATGTTGCGGAAGTTGTATCTGTCGGAGCAGGGCTCGCCGAGACCGAGGACGAGAGCGAATATCTCGGTCATAATGGGTGACTCCTGCTGATGTATTTGAGATTGATCGTTTTGGTGTAGTGAAGGGAAAAGGTGATAGTCACAATGTCGTATATGCTTATTTTTCGTCAAATTAGGGATATCAATACCTCTAAGTACAGAGTCCGTACTTTATATTCTCAGTTCATGATATACCAATACTAGTATAGGAGACATCCATCGTATACTCTGAATTATCGTGATTACACATAACTTTGTCACGTTCGTCGTGGAGGCGGAGTCAAATTCCAAGAAGAGACGAGCAAGGCTTGGTTCGGCACTTCGGCCCGTGATAGGATTTGACAAGCCTGACACCGTAGCAGCGGCCTTGTTCTGCAGCGGACCTTCGGACTTGGCCAAGAGACCTTGATCTTCAGGAAGGTAAAGAGCCAAGCATACCTTCGCCGTGAGAACGGAGTTCCGAACAAAGGGCGTATGAGGACATGAGAGTCACCAAAGTTCAGACTTCCAGTGGCAGCGGAGGGTTGCTTCTTTGGCATGACTAGACAGTGTCATACTTAATAATACGTGCGATAGCTACCTGGATACACATCTAGATATATACCTACGTAAGTATCTACCTAGATACCTTGGTTGATATACGAGCATCGATTAGTCCGAGTTGCCAAAGATCGTAACGCTCTGTATATCTCACTATCTAGCCAGATACATACCTACTCGTGTATATTATTAGGTTTCTTCTTTAGTACCTCTTCGTATATACCATAATGTGTGTGTGAAATTATGTATCGATATATCTGGTTAGATACTTGCTTTCCCATCTCGAAGTCCACTCTGTCGAGGTTGGGAAGCAATTGAATGCGATGGAAGAAACTCGGAGTTAAGGGAGAAAACACGTAGACCCGAGGCGGGGTGGAGTGACGCCATTGCTGTTTGGTTGGGCGTTCGCCTGGGTACGTACCTTGGCTCCATGTTGCAGCGGAGCTTGGGATAAGAGCTTGATTTGTAAACGGCTAGGACCTTGCTTTTATCATTCGCACCTCGACTTGCTCGTGCTCAGAGCACTTTATCACGGCTGACCAAATCTACCAACGCGAAAACATGGCTTCACTCATGCCCCGCCTCGCAACACGCACCCTGGCCTCTGTCAAACGGGTCACAGAGCCCTCGCAGCGGCTATGGCCTCAATCGCGGTCACCACTTCGCTCACTAGCAGTTCCCAGAACGGCCAACACCAGCGCATTCAGCATTGTGTCGCAACGACGAAACTTGGCCACCAGTGCAGGTGAACAGCCACGGCTGCGTCTGGGGTCGGAGGCGCCTAACTTCCAGGCGCAGACAACGCAGGGTGATATCGACTTCCACAGCTGGCTGGGCGGCAGTTGGGCTGTGCTGTTCTCGCATCCAGCCGACTTCACGCCCGTTTGCACCACCGAGCTCGGCGCATTCTCCAAGCTGGCTGGCGAATTTGAGAAGAGGGGGGTCAAGATGATCGGGCTGAGCGCAAACGACCTGAGCAGTCACGGCCGGTGGATAGCGGATATCAATGAGTTTGCGAGCACGGACGTCCAGTTCCCCATCATTGCGGACAAGGACAGGAAGGTTGCCTTTCTATATGACATGATCGATCAGCAGGACCTAGAGAATATAGACGAAAAAGGGATCGCGTTCACGATTCGGAGCGTGTTCATCATCGACCCGAACAAGAAGATTCGGCTGACGATGATGTACCCGGCCAGCACAGGGCGCAACACGAGCGAGGTGCTTCGGGTGATTGACAGCCTGCAGACTGGGGACAAGAAGGGCGTGACAACGCCGATCAACTGGAACGTTGGCGAGGACGTGATCGTACCTCCGGCTGTAAGCACGGCAGACGCGAAGAAGAAGTTTGGTGACGTGCGCGAGTTCAGGCCGTATCTTCGATTTGTGGATTACCCGAAATAGGATGTTTGAGTCTCACAACTTTGCCAGCCTGTATCCGAGCCGATGCTGGATCGATGTACATAGAGAAACAAGTTGCTCGCTTCCGAGAAATCGTCGAATCAGCTGTGTTTTAAGCCTCACTCACAGGTGGCAAGGTCTCGGATGACATACCCCGCAGGTTTTGTGAGCGATCCGACTGGTGCTCTTCCGAGCTAATCACGCTCCAAAGCAAGTCTAGTGGCGGACTAACGGATTGCAAGTGCCTATCAACGCAAGGAATTCAAGCTGGTCTGCATGCGTGAACCCATGCTTGCGCCATGAAGTTGCCCCAACGTAAAATCTGCAGAATGCTGATGCTCCTTGTGGGACATGTCAATCCTACGTTAAAGTTGCAGAGATGCGGTTGCAGCCGAATTTGGGGTCAAGTTCGACATTCTTTTTGGCTTATCTTTAAATACCAAACCCGTAGCATCTGTAGTGGAGTATTCCCAATGGTTCGTCACCGACAGGACGAGCGACTTCTTTGCATCCGAATCGTAGGTCTGAGCCGTAAGATAAGCACGGCTTGACAGGGCATTCGTCAGCCGTCTCCTGGCCTAGACTTTTGTCTCCATCCCGTGTTGTGCGGGGCTCAGGCGCAAGTACTATTGTATTCACATTCTTGAAGCACGAACCTGCTGTAGTATTAGTAGGGAATGATTGCTCCGAAAGACGGCACGGGCCAGAGTAAAAGGCACTTTTGACATAACTGTCGATTCTGCTCTCACCTTCTTCGCCGTGCTATCTCATGATAAACCTGCAGTGTGCTTTCGGCCTCCCCTAGACAGTAGCACAAAGGAAGTTCTAAGATATGACCCAAGCCATTCACAGCATCGTTGATCATGTTGCGAGTCTCTATCAATCATGGAATACTACGTCTATCTGGGCCTTCTGGGGCCTAGCTCTGATCACGACCGGAGCTTTCTTGGTGAGACGCAAGTTGGAAGCCTTTCGCCCAAATGGAAAGCATACTGGAAGTAGGAAGGAACCAGTTGCTGGTAAGAACAACACCAATAACGCCTACCTGCATGTATTCCCGCCATCCACAGCGTCACGACTTGGCCTTCGCCCAAATTCTTCCGACGATTTGAAGGAGGAGCAAAGACTAGAAGCCCTGCAAGGAAGCCAAATTCCGTACGATTTAGTGCCGGAGAAGTGCGACCCGACGATGCGGACTCCCACAGATTTAACGCTCGGAGAGATCAGTTCACTAGGCGATTTTCCCGACTTTGCAAAGCTGACTGGGGTGCCCGACCCGATTCCTGATCCTGACTTCGATTTCGAGACTGCGTTGCCGCGGCCTTACAGGCCCGTAAGATGGAAATGGGTACAGAACATGTGTAGGTGCTCAGCTTGCCGCATCGGACCGTAAGATATTCTCGCTCACAAAAATTTACAGCGCTGATGAAGCTCGAGACGGATCGCTGGCTTGAGCTGACAAATGATTACAAAACTATGCTTGCATGGCGACAAGAACTGCTGAAGGAGTATGGGGAGAAGGTGCTGAGCTGGCAGCCAGGAACAGATCTCGCGTGCAAGGAAGTCATGGAGATGGCGCTGCAGTTCTACTGTAAACGTTACCCAAAACATTTTCAGCTCGAGAATCGTGCTCAGACCGGCTGGGTGTTCGTTAACCGGATCCTTGAAAATGAGACGGTTCTCAAGGACCACCATCCTCTGAGGGTTTTATTCGACAACATACCCGAGGAGTTCATGCTGACGCTCAGAAATCATAAAGATGGGCTTTACTACCTTCGGGCTGGCATATGCTGCTCCTCTGTCAATTGGCACATGGCAATGAAAATGAACATGCCTTTGGCAGCCATCCACGGGCCAGTTCCAGACTATGCGAAGAACATGGCGTTCTCCATGGACCGCTTCTTTGCAAAGATGCCGACCGACCGCCCAATTCAGAGAGGTTCATTCGAGGTCAAGACGGGGAGACCCTTGTTCAAAGAGCCTGAAGAAGACGGCGTCACTCCTTGGCAGGATCCCAGCATATCGATCGACGACATCACCTTCCGCGTCGATTGGCAGACGCTTCGCAGGTTGCCGCTCTCCGGGGCAATCGTCTTCAATTTCAAATGCCTCTTTTTTCCGATCACCGAGTTCAGAGATGAGAAATACATGCCAGCTTTGATACACAAGATGTTGACTGAGGGAAAAGAAAACATGCTGCAGTACAAAGCATCGTGGGCTCTCGAACACGTGCTTCTGCCGAATCTAAAGAAATGGACACAGGAGCAAGAAGACAGCGGCATGGTAGAGCGAGATTGGGAACCAAGGACATTAGACGAGAGCCCCTTTTTTGAGGGATGGGAGGAGAAGTGGAGACGTAAAATGGCAAATCGAGAGTCATGGTGATTGAGGTACTCGATGCGAATCCACAATCAAATGATTTGAGCTGCTCTTCGATTTTTATTTTTTTCTTCTCTCTACAGCGCTTGCGAGCGATCTATAGCAACAAATGCTTGATAAAAAAGCCCCTGAGATTTATAAGTCAATGAACTTGCGTTTCAAGTCTTTACTGCTGCAGTGAGACTGCGAGCTTCAAGTCTTATTCAGTAGAGCCGACCGCCAGGGATTCGTGTAATTTGGCAACATTCCTTTTCAAGTTTTGCGGTCTCCAATTTCGTTCTCGGCCGACTGTTGTGACGCTTGCTTCACTGCTTTTAATTATGCACATTTTCGGTCGATTGCATAAAAAATGCGGCTTCCACAAATTGATTGTCGCTCATGCATGGTTTTGAGACATTCCCGAGCCGGCAAGTACTCAAATGTGCTGGTCTCATGGTACCATCAGGGAGATATGATGCTGCTGGAGCGGTCAAGATGCTCGGCATCAGACCAAGGACACATCAACGCAATGCATCATGTGCAATGACTCGCTACCAGTTACTTTTCTCCGCAAAGATCTGGCTTCGTATCGATTGTTGATCACGATACGTTTTCCATGGTATCAACAACTCGCAAGTGGGGAAGGATCAGGTTTGATTGGAATCTAGTCTCCAGATGAGTTCCGCTGCAAGATTCCGACAGCCTCGCGATTTTCCGACGTCCTGTTCGACTTGGGCAGACTATCGGGCGATCTGGGTCCTGAAGGCACACCAGGCCCAGGCGGTATGAGATGTAGCCCCTGACGAGGTCATCGTCCAAAAACTTAACCCCGGGCCCGGTCGTGGTGTGGAAACCCCAGTTAAGGCAAGCAAGCCGCGGAAGGCGCAAGCGACAAGAACACGACGGGGCAGGACGAGATGCAGTAGTGTTCCCGCCGAAGGCCTGATTTGACCCTTTGTGAGGCTGAGACATTGCCGTCGTGGCTCTGACTAGTACGGCCGGGCGGCAATCGCTTGTTTTCCGCCATCGACAGCCGAAAGACATTTGCTCAGAATTGTTCAATCCGTCACAAGCTGCTGCCTTTGCAGCATCAGTTGCATTAGGACCTGAACTTCGGCGGCAGTCCTTCATGTGGTAAGAGCGCGATCTTTGCTGCATGCCTGCCCAAGGATGCTCCATCACAGATCAAATCCAAGGATGCATGTCGTCAACCAAGTCACCATCGTGTATTGAAAGCTCGAAGCGCGCGCAGTCAGAGGTGCGGATCATGTCAGCTGTCATCACTGCATCCCGCTAATCGGCAGGCTTGTTCCGTGACGCCCCGCCTGTCCAGAACGTTGACAATTCCATCTTGTCCGTTTTGATCATTGCACCAAATGAGCAAGAGCCGAGCATGGACAGGAGCAGCACGTCTCGTCAGTTGTCTCAGCCGACTCGCAAATCCTCATTTTTCTGTGACTGTAACAAGAAGGTACACGTTAGATATCTGTCATAGTGAAACATGTCCAATAGCGGTCACATAGCAAACGCTGCTGGGCTGGGTCTTCAGGGTCCGCTTGCTGGCACAGGCCGACGGCCGGCCGAGGACTTGGGACCGGACGAACAACCGAGCTCCATCGCAGTTCATGTGTCTCTCCCAGTCACAAAGTCCCGGATTCCGAACTGGACGTTGCACTCATTCCTTTCACGTGGCAGCAACTTGAACGATGAGAGACGAGAGCCGAGACATTTGAGCAAGACAGGAAGCCACAGCCAACAAAGACTCCCCAAACAATCCACGATAAATGTAAACGGCTTGGCTAGGATGTGCCGACATTCGTTCTGCTATGGGGGCTGATTTATCGTCAACAACTCGCCGTCAACTCCTCTTCAGGTGGCTCAGCAGGGTCAGTCAATGCCAAAGATGATGTTATGATTTTCTTTTTGTTTCCCCACGCTTTCTGCGAGGTTGGACTCTTGGGTTAAGCTGAAGGGGCAGATTTGGCCATGAATGTTGAGGTTGGGCTGCTGCCAATTAGCCAATTAGCCAAGGACGGGGCCACGCTGCTGCCCACCTGGGCATGCTGAGAAACGTCCGCATCATGCAATTACCCGCCCACCTTCAGACGATGAGCAGAGCGATGATTCCGCAAGCCGCCCGCCGTCGACCCTCCTGAAGAAGTGTGTCGATCGAGATCCTACGAATCAATACCAAGACAACGTTCTTTTCTGCGTAAAGAAAAAGAAAAGAAAAGAAAACGCAAAGGAGCGAGAGGTCAGAGGGGTCGATCATAGATATAACGCTCCCAGAAGTAGAGTTCTCGAGAGGCACTTCGAATAGCATTTGCATTGTAGATCTGTATGAAAACTAAATCTAATTCCTTCCTCGGTACGGGAAGATCGTCGGTACTGCGTGAGTCTGGGGAGAAAGCACAAGCCCTTGCTGGCAGGCGTTTTAGATCGTGCGACGAGTTGAGACTGCTACTAGTGCTCAGTGACAAGTTCACTGCAGAAGTTATCATAGATGCATCGCAACCACTGACACGCAGCACATGCTTGGCTGTTGTACATGTTGCGTGATGCGGAACTGTAGACTCGCTTATGCTTAGCTCCACGCTCACCTGGTCAGGTTGACGTCTCACAAATGACATGCGGCTTTGCTCAACTCGAGATTAACACCAGACGATTTGGGCAGCGTGTGCGAGAGGACCCAGAACCGAAGCCCTGTCTTGGCAAAGTTGCAGGCACAAGCGACGCCAAGCCACAGGGAGATTAATCTCTCTAGCCGCCTCAGGCTCTGCACCACCCACTACACCCACTGCACCCACCATTGCTGGTATTTTGGGTGGTAATGCTTGCGCCGAAGCGACCACGTTTGACTGTGGCAACACCCTCAGCGGCTTTGCTGAGCGGCTTTTGTTCGTTGCTTGCATGCAAACACGCGTTGTTGCCACATGCTGCAGCATTACATAAACGCCTGACACCTTTTCGGCAATAACTTTCTCTACTAGTCTTGCTTGTTACATCAGAAATACCAGATGTAGAATGCGGGGATGATCAGCTCGGGATTTGGCTCATGGTGAAGAAATAGGATGTCTCTGCAGGTGTTTTTGAGATGGTACGATTTCCAAGGTGGTAGTGTACTAGTAACTTGAACTCGATATCAGTCCCTGGCCGGCACATGAGGCCCGTTCTTTGTAGCCGAGCTCGGTATCCGACACAGCGGGTGGTATCTCACGCCCACGTGTTGGCTGGCCGGCCGGCCGTAGCTCAGACCATAAGCTTGAGGCTCAAAGTGTCAGGCACGACTCCGGCTGCCAGGACAAACAAATCGGGACGCCCACGTTCGAGCAGGCCATGGCTTTAGTGACAGGTGCAAACAGCGTCAACGTACACCAGGTTCGCCCATCACGCGTTTGCAAAGATGAGGTGCTTAAGCGAACGGCATCTTGAATTGTCACGCTGGCTTCGGTGTTGCCGACCGCCAGGCGGTTCGCCCGGGGGCAGACGCCCGGAGTCGCTGGAAGGTCTAGGCGCACACTCAGCTCAAAGATGGGAACAGCCGCAAAGAAATGAAGTCGTCTGCCGACTGTGATTCGGCTCCACAAAAGTCTGGGGGTAGTACCCAGCCACGACTTGTCAAGTTTTCTTTCCTTTCCTTTTCCAGAAGGCGGCGATCAAGCCAGCCTCGATTGTCCGCTCGTCCCTCTCACGCATGCCCAAACCGAGCAGGCGAGTGTAGGGCACGCGTTTGCGCCCATCCGCTCAGGGTCCACTAAGGCGCGTGCGAGCCGGCGCAAGAGATGACGATGGCTGTCTTTAGGAGATCCAATTGGGACGGGGGCCCCTGGCGTTCATTGGGAGCCAACTAAGAGGAGAGGATGGAGGGGGGTTTCCAGCCAGGTGGGTTGGCAGAAGGCTGACTCCGCACTCACTGATCTTATCATCGCCGAGGGCTAGAGAACAAGACCACACCATCTCATGAACGCCATGTCGCCACAATACGGCGCCCAGTTCAGGAGAAATCAGCATTTGCTGAATTTGCGCCATGGCACGATGAGGTGTGCACCAGCTCGGCCAGGCGATGGTGTTGCGCAGAGTGTGAAACTGGAAGATGAGTGGGATACAGCTCCGGCACCAATACTGCGAATTGGGTACGAGCAGGGAGGTGGCGTCGTCTGTAGCGAGCACAGTCTGGCGATGATCTTTCTGGTATCAGGTTCTCTCAGCTTTGGTGGAAGACGTCGAGGCGTCGCCTCAGTCAGCTCGAACCGCGATGCAGTGTTTCAGACACGGCTATTCTATCCTGGATTGTATGCTATTGCCGATATCACGCCAAGGGCTTGAGAGGCGAGTTCGAGAGTCAGCGTTGGAATGATCATCTCGTTCCTACGCATTCTTCGATGAATGAATTTGGCTGCGACCGTGGTGGTGGTGGCGGTGGTGGTGATGACAGCCAGATAAAGGGTCAAGTTCTGTCTATAGCAGAGACCATGAACCCTGAGTAAACGCCAGTTGCGGCAGGAATGCAGCCAAAACGAGGCGCATGGATACAGCACCCTTCCGTATGCCCTTACGGATCTGACCAGGATCTTCCTGGTGGGTGATCGTGTCTCGGCAGGATGGCAGCCTTGACAATCTCCCGTCCGGCGATCACTGATGTCTCAGCTAGCCGGGGGCCCCTATAGGAAGGTGGAGGTACAGAGATCGACGGGAGGGTGCCAGCAGCCGGGGAATTCTGCACTCTGCCGCCGGACAAGCGGGCCGAGCAGCTAGGACCTCCCTTGAGCAGCGTGTAGGTAGGTACTCGTAGTGCCATATCTGAGACATTATGGCATCACCGTTTTTGTGCCCATATAGGGCGGTGAACAAGCCGTCAGCGTACAGGAAACCGGGGCAGCGTCATGACGGGGATTTTTGATGTGTCGATTTGGTGTTAGTCAGATCATTAGATAGGCAGGACTTTCGCCCGTGGTCTATTGTTATCGCTTGATCCCCAATTTGAACGATTGTTGGCCGATGTTGGTCCCGGCGAAGCCTGTGCGCACACCACTTTTCGCCGATAGGTCTCATGTCTGCAGCATTGATTCGAAATGGGGGTCGTCAGGAAAACAAGAGGAGGAAAGCAAAGGAAGACTTCACGTTGTCAGATGGGTCGAAAATGGTTGCGGTTGGTCAAATTTGCCTGTTGAGGAACAGGAATGCGCGCGTGCACTGGTGGGGCTCTGGGCTAAGCTGCTGCAGGTTGGTTGTGAGTCGTACAAACATGGTCTAAACGTCAGCAACCTTTATGGCACGCATCGACAGCACATGAGGAGCCGTATAGCGCAACGGACAGGCATGACATTATTTCCTCACCACTGTTGCAACCCCACCACCGCCCGGCTGCCTGTCCAAGAGACGGGAGGGGCCATGTCGGATTACATGAGAGGAGCTTTGTTGCCCGCACACCCTCTACTAGTATTCATCCATTCCTTTTCTCCCGGGTAAAAGCTGAACAGAGGTGTGAGTGACTCTACGTGCAGGTTGGCAAAAACATGACCGTCGAGTATAGCACAACTGTGACTTGCGAAAAACCAAAAAGGGAAGGAGGGGGGGGGGGCTTCAGAATCCACACTGGATCAAAAACAAAAAACAAAAAAATCCCATGTCATGCTAGCACAATAGGCGAGATCAGAAGGGGGACGAGCGAGGCCACCCTCCCTGTGTTGATGCGCCGATAAGTGGCTGAATTGGTGCAGAGCGTGAAAGCAGAAAATGCCAGGGCGGCAGGGTTGGCCGTGATCGTTGCGCTTGCAGGGGTGTCTGCCCCGCTGTTGAGGTGCTTGCAGTGCTGCGGTGCCTTGCTGGCAGACAAGCTATGCAAGCAAGATCAAGCAGGTAAGAGTCGTGCTAGAGCAGACGGCGGGCACCTCTACTACTAGTCGGGCGCCTCCCAACACGGCCCACCGTCCGGCGCGGGTTTCTCGGTATACGGAGGGAGGGCTCTCTGGGACCTAACCACGGGAGCCAGGCACAGGTGAGAGAACGGTGCGGCGTCGGTTAGCACTGCAGATGCGCCTCGCTACCTGCTAGATCCAGCTAAGGGCCGATGCTATCTGGCTCTGCCGACCTGGCCGAACTTAAATAATCTGTGCCTTGCGCGGCGCCCAGATCCGGATGGGGAGCCATTTAAAAAGAGAAAAAGAAGAAAAAGAAAAAGAAAGATAGGCCATCAGAAAATAAGAGAGCAAAGAAACAAATCATGTGTGTCTGCCTGTGGTCCACAGCAAAACCTCTCTCATTCTTACTCACCTCATCCCTGCAAAGAACTGGCCAAAGGACGCTAGATTACTAGCGATTGCTAAGAGCTTTGGCAGACAAAGCACCAAGAAGAAGTGGATCAAGAGCAGCCGCAAAGGAGCCAGTAGAAATTCTTCCACCCCCGCGCCATCATGCAGCGGACGACATAGACGGCATAGACGACATTATTGAGCTGCCCTATCTAAAGTAGATGATCATTAAAACGCATCATCTGTCTGTTTCTGGCGCATGCGTGCGAATGGATGGCCGTGCGGGTGGACGTGTGGTTGCCTGGAGCTGGTGTGGAGGTATGTACGTGTTTGGACGCAAGCTGCTCCTCCGATCGAATCGTCCGGCGTGCTGGTCGACCGACGAGAACGATGAATCTTGCGATATCGAGAGCTTGTCAGCCCGGAAGAAAGCTATTTCAGCACGGCCCCTCTGAAATGCTCTCTTGCTCTTGGTAACATGCACAGTCTCTCTGTTCTGTATCGTCAAGCTGACAGCAACCCTCATCTACGTCGTATACTAGCATGCATGGGTCAACCTAGCATAAGCCGTTCTATCCACGATCCTTTTCTTGTGTCCACGCACTAGAACTTCCCAATCTGAAGCCCATGACGCGCGCGCGCGCGCCGACGCACGAAGATGGTGTGTGCATTAATATTCTAACGGGAAGAGAGGGAGCCTCCCGATCGGCACATGTTCGAACGGCTCGGAGCTTCCCAGTAGTCGCCTTTTGCCATGAAGTCAACCGGGAGAGCTTTCGTAGAATTTGCACAATTCACAGCATTTTAGTTGTGATAGTGGAGGTGGTGATGGCAGTGGTCGCCGCCATTTCGCTGGAGGAGGGAGCCACAGCACAGGCTGACTTGGTGATGGAAGGCATGGGATGGAGTGGCAGTGTGGTGTTGGCGTGGTCCGTCTTGGGAAGTCTCGACAACGCAGATCACGGCCATGCTATCTGAAGGATCGGATTGTCCGCAAAGTGAATGGAAAGGCGTAGCGTACAGCATGGGGTGCACGGAGCAGAAAAGAAGCCATGGTGAATTCAATTCTTTCTTGACGACGATGACATCGAAGCCCCTTCCATCTTCCAGACCCAAGGGAACCACTGGATAGCTCCGGCGCCAAAATAACTTACCCAAACCACTCGAACCCACTACCTCTGACCAGAAGAGGTGGTGAAAGCTTGGGTAAGGGCAAAGGAAAAGGAGGGTGGCAGAACAGACAAACAGAAAGAAAAAAAAATTACCGCACAGGCATAGCTGTGACCAGGAACATGACCTGGGCTTGGGGCGTGGGCAGAAAAGTGTACTGCTGCTGCTACTAGTAGCTTTGCGTGTTGTGTGGTGCCTGCACCCACACACTCGCCAGGCAAGCTACCCAACCAAGCGTTCGACTTAATCTTCTCTATTCACTGACCACCCCCCCGGCCAGTATTTACTACCGAAGGCATCCCGGCTCGTAAAAGCCATCATCTCCCCGTCCTCTTCATCCTGCACATCATACATCAAAGCTCCTCCTCTCATTCCGCAAGAAGTTATCCTCTTGCTCCGACCTGAAGGCTCGTGTGTACCAGCTGGTCACCCACATACCTGACAGACAGTGCCAGCCTCAGCATCGCCCTCGTCAACTTCGTTTCCGATACAACCAAAAACGGTTTCTGCAACCTCGTCCTGAGCTCTGGCTTGCGCTTTGACGTCTTTCTGAGCAAAATCAGGATAGCTGCTTCTAGGAGCTCCCTTGTCAGCTTCCCGATCGCCAGCAAGATTCCTCGTGTCGCAGCCTCCGTGCTCTTCTGGATTCGTCGCAAGAAAACAAGGTCGTTGCCAGCTGCTCCTCGCCTCTTTTTCAATTGAAAAGGGCCTCGATTTCTCTGATCTTTTCTCTCTCAACTCACCAGCGACCAGCCGTTTGGGTCCAAGAAGACTTTTGTTCCTTACGTGGCCAGCATCCCGCCGCTAGCAGCAAGAAAGCAAACAAACAGACCTCGGGCCAGGAACATCTCGGACCTGTCTTCCGCGAACTTCAGCCCAGCTTCACAGGCTTGCCCATACTCCACAAACTCGCGCTGTGCACCACGCGCAGTAGCCATCAACAAATTCTCCTTCTCTCACTCTCTCTCTCTCCAAACTTCACACACACACACAGATACATCCAAAATGTCCATCTTCTCAAAGATCAAATCCACCAAGAAGGCGGCCGACGAGCACAAGGCGGCAGAAGCTGCCAAAGCTGCCAAGGAGGCTGCCAGCGAGTCCAAGCCAGTCGTGCCTTACAGGCACACGCCCAAGCACGCGGCCCAGGACGCGTTGTCTGGAACCCCGGGGGTCGCTGATCGGGAGGCCATCCGGCAGGCCAACCAGGCCCGTGCCATGTACGCCAACGACAGCTTCTACAGCACCTCGTCCCCGTCCCTGATGCGGAGCTACAGCTCCGACGCGATGCTCAGCAGCCACGCGGCCAACGTCACCGTCGACCCGGCGGCCTCGAGCACCAGCATCTCGCGCTGCAGCAGCCGTACTGGCCACCGTGCCGACCGTCGTGCCCACCCGGGATACAACTCCTACCAGCGCTTCGAGCTCCCCTCGCCTCCCCCGCCTCAATCGCCCCAGCTGAGCCGTCGTGGCTCCAGCGCGCGGAACAGCCAGCCCCGAAGCCCGCTGAGCAGCGAGCCCATCACTCCTCTGGACAGCAGCGCCGCGAGCAGCTCCAGCAGCTTCAGCAGCAACCGCAGTTACAATGATCGTGAGTACTACGAGGCTTCCCCACCCCCAAGATCCCTCTTCACCTGACATGAGGTGTCCTCTCTCTTGTGAATGAAGTGAGACAGGCAGAGACGGCTGGGCGGCCTGGCCAATCAGCAGCTCAGCCCGTCCTCATCTCTCAGTCTCAGTCTCACACGTACTGCTTTCTGCATGCTTCAGCAGTTGCATGTCACCTTTCGGATGTTATATGAGCAATAAGCTGACCCTTCGTTTGTCGCAGCCATCGAGAAATCAGCTCCCTTCTCGCAGCGCCTTGAAGTTGCTCCCGCAACCAAGGTCACTCCCAGGACTCCGCTTTATGTCAGCCAGACAGCGACCAGCCCCAAGCCGTGGGAGCTCTCCTCCAGGAAGTCCGCTGGCAAGAAGGCCGAGTCCATGACCGCCGATGTCACTGAGATTCCAGAAATCCCTGAGGTTCCGGAGGTTTCGTCTCCCGCTCCCACCGCCCAGCCCGTCACTCGCAGCCGGTTCATGGGCTTCAAAGGCAAGCAGCAAGCTGTCGCCGCCTGCTGAGCTCGGTGAAAACAGAGCCTCTTTCTAAACTTTCCTTTGCGCGATACCAACCTCTGCTGCATCCAAACTGCATTTACCACGGCGTTTTCTTCATTTGAGCATCACATTGGGGGGTTTTTTCCCGATCCGATAATAACTATTCTCTCCCTCTTTCACGTGTACTATCACCAACCCCCATTCATTGGCATGGAAAGAAAAAACAGAGTTACAGTCATTCTACAAGTCCGAGAGAGGAACTGCTCCAGGGACTGATCTACAGCGAGCATGGCGTTAAACAGGGGGTCCTTGTTTTGATTCAGGGACCATTTTCTATCACATCATAAGAGCTACGAAAGGAACGATTCGCATTGG
>JANIPN010838725.1:0-25425 GCA_027478595.1 Erythroxylum anguifugum
ATCGAATGGGGAGTTTAAATGGGAGATGAAGAGGGGGGAGGAGCGAGGAGAGTGGCGAGGAGGGGGGGAGAGAAAGGTAATAGAGAGCGAAAATGGAGAGGTTAGATGGGGAAAAGCTTTATCTTTTTTTTGATTTCGCACCTTCATATCTGGTTTGACGTCGGTGAATATCGTGGGCTCAATGTAGTACCCGCCGTCGCCGCTCCCCTTGATAGCGTTCCCGCCCAGCGACACGGTGGCGCCCTCCTCCTGCCCGGCCTTGATGTACCCGAGGATCTTGTCGTACTGCATCTTGCTGTTCTGGGGGCCCTGGGTGGTGCCCTCTGCGAAGTTGTCCCCGACTTTCGCTTTCTTCATGCGGGCGGCGAACTTCTCGAGGAAGGCGTCGTAGATGTCGGCGTGCACGTAGATGCGCGTCCCCGCGTGGCAGGTCTGGCCGAAGTTCATGTTGATCCCCCAGGCGGCCCACTCGATGGCCTTGTCCAGGTCGGCGTCCGGGAAGATGATGTTGGGGCTCTTGCCGCCCAGCTCGAGGGTGACCTTCTTGAGGTTGGAGGCGGCGGCGGCGCGCAGGATGTTGCGCCCCGTCACCGTCGATCCCGTGAAGGCCACCTTGTCGACGTCCATGTGGTGCGCGATGGCGCTGCCCGCCGTCTTGCCGTAGCCCGAGAGCACGTTGATGGATCCCGGCGGGAAACCGGCCTCCTTGATCAGCGAGGCCATCTGCAGCGCCTGCAGCGGCGTCGACTCGGCGCTCTTGATCACCACCGTGTTGCCGCAGGCGATGGCGGGCGCGATCTTCCACGTGAACATCAACAGGGGGAAATTCCAGGGGATAATCTGGCCGCAGACGCCGATGGGCTCGCGCCGCGTGTAGGCGAAGGCGCCCGGGATGTTGAAGCTGGTGACGCCCTCGATCTTGTCGGCGAACCCCGCGTAGTAGCGCAGCGTGCCGACGGAGCCCGGGAAGTCGAGGTTGGAGGCCTGCGCGTGCGTCTTGCCCGTGTCCAGCTGCTCGACGGCGATGATATCGTCTTTGTTGGCCTCCATCAGGTCCGCCAGCTTGCTCAGCAGGGCGCCGCGCTGGGGGGCCGTCACCGCCTTCCACTCGTCGCTCTCGAAGCAGGCTCGCGCCGCGGCCACTGCGGCGTCGACGTCTTCCGCCAGCGCCTCTTGCACCTCGATGATGGTCTTGCCCGTCGCCGGGTTCTCGGTGGGGAACGTCTGTTTAGCCGCCGAGTGCACGAACTCGCCGTTGATAAACAGGCCCGTTGGGATCTCGACCGTACGCGACCCCGCTTGAACTTTCTCGACCGGTGGACTGGAACAGGTGCCGGCGGCGTTAGTAAAAGTTTTTGTTCCCTTTTCTTTCTTTGCCGGGTTTGGGCCAGGACTGGGGAGGGGGTTTCAAGAGCTCTTACCTCATTTTGAAGATGTCCTAGAGGTTTGAAGTAGTTGTTAGAAGTACAGCGCGTTTATTCTGATGGTAAGGAAAGGTGGAGAGAAATGGGATATACGAATGGCACGTATGGAGAAGGAGTGTAGGGAACATGCGTTTGATGGGGGATTGTGGTATCGCGTCATAGGTTGTTCTTGTCCTGGACGTGTGCGTATATAGGGCCCACCCAGATGGATCTGAGGTCATGGTTTATGTGTGATGTGTGATGTGTGATGTATGATGTGTGGGGTAAATAATCCCCCGTAATTCCCCAAAAGAGGAAGCGCTCCAGGGCTCCAGGGCTCCAGGGCTCCAGGCCCCCGGGGAGATCCGGCACGTCTTTCGCATACTACCTACCTACCTAGGTACTTATATATATATACACATAGTATCTACATGTAAATGATTCCAGATCGGTTCCTGCCTAAAGATGCTCTTGTGCATATCTGCGCTATCCCTGTCCTGTTTTCGCCTTGTTCAAGAAGACGTAGGGCTCACACCTTTGATGGTCCCCAATGTTTCGGTGACTAAGATCGCTTTCCTCGGCAAACTGTGACTGCTTCCCCACACCGCTCGCTCTCCACCAACGTACTCGAAGTAAGTGCTGAGTACAGCGGTGCTTACTACCTAGACAAATGAACAACTTACGACAAAGGATATATACTTTCAAACCGTGAGTATTTGATGATTGGACTTTTGAATACTCACAGTTATCACTCACTTGTTTCATCCAAATCCCCAGCAAGTGACCCCAAGCCCGTGTCACTGAGTTGGGCGTGAATGGCTTTTTCTGACTCAAAACAAGAAGCAATTATGCGTTTGACTTCGATGCTATAAGCCGTCCCTTTATACCCTCTGGCATCTTTGGTAAAGGTATGGACGATTGACTTCCTAGAGCCACTACGCCTTAGCTACCGACATTGTTCTAGGGTTACCCGCATGCACATACGAGACCAAACGTGGCTTGGGACCTCTATAGACCAATACGGTCGTTCTTGCGCAAGACTACAGTATCGATTTTGAGTCACGATTCTTCATCCTCAAAAAATTCACAAGTCACAATATGAGTGAAGAGCACTAGTTGAATTTCAATTCTTTTTTCCATTGATCGATAACGATGAGGGGAGGAGGGAGATGCCTGAACCAGACAGGGGAGTTCCCCACTCAACCCTGGGCAAGCTACCTCCTCCTCTAGTCCTCTCGTATCAAATGTTCTTATCCTAATCCTAAGGATAGGCGGGACAGACCATAGATGTGGGAAGAGATTATTCCCAGGTCCAAACAAAGCCCCGGAGCTGGGGACAGATATATACAACCCCCAAAAATGAGAAATGAAGAAGAAAAAAATAATATAGTCCCGCCAAAATATCGCCGGCGACCTCGATTCAATGGTAATATAAAGAAATCGTTGGGTCAAGCCAGCCCTCCTCCCGTACCATTCCAATCCCTGTTTGGTGGCCCGCATCTGCTGCTGATGTTGCATTAAAAGCAGGAAAAGACAGCCTCTGGCCGCCTCCTGGCTTCTCAAGCATAGCATAGTGGCGGTGGTATCTCCGTGTTCCTTTAGTTAATTTTCTCTTAGAGTCCACCACGCTGCCACTGAAAGTCAATACCAGGCCTTCCTGTTTCCCCATTCCATTACCGCTCTCCTAACTCTCAAATGATTCGATCGTGACAGTTCGTACCGGGAAAATATCCGTCCTATTCCCATTCCCATTCCCGTTACCGTTCCCATTCCATCCAAAGAGATAAGTTGATAAGTTATTATAAAACGAAAGACTTGGTAGTTGTGGGGGCGCCGCGAGGCGCATGATAACGCAAGACCATGTTAAACAATGATGCTCGCTTCTAGTAAATTCCTTTCCATTTCGCTCTTTTTATTTCTGTTTTCTTCATTCCAAATCAATCATCGCTGGGTAGGAAACCAATATCTGTTAGGCTCCCTCCCCTTTGTATTCTTCGAATATGATAAGATAAATGAACGCCTGAGATCCCTGATCCGGTCCGATCCGTTTCACCTATGCTAAAAAGTACAAGACGCTCAACGCCATCGCTGAAAAAACTCGACATGTAACACTCGACTCAGAGTGATTGAAAAGTGGGTATTGCATCAGTATTGGTATTGGGAATCGACATCCCCACCACACGATAACGATCTTGTGTGGTTTTGCGGTGTGCGTATGTTTGTTTGGATCCAACAACACAGCGAGGGCAGAGGAGCCAAGAAGGAAAGAGGAAAGACACCAGTATCTTTCCACGCTCACACTCTTATTCTTCTCGAGGCAGATTATAATGACAAGACGAGGGGAAGGAGACCAGGATGCTTCTAATCCTCCCAGAGGACCCGCGTCTTAGAAGGCTTGGAACACCCCTCGCTTTAAAAAATCTAGAAACCAGTCTAGAGTAGCAAGAAGTCCCAGCCGCGCGTGCGCATCACGTCCCGCCAGTGGACGCTCCCTTCCGCCTCGTTGTCGCCGCCCTCAACCGCATCGTTAACCACCCACACCTCCTCGAGCAATTTGCGCATACGCCCAAAGGCACCCAGCTCGGCAGCCTCGCCCATACATTCGACACGCTCCTGAAGCGCGACACGGAACGTCGAGTCGGATGTGCTCTGCGCGCCGGCCATGAGCATCGGCCAGACGATGCAGCGATCGAAACCGCCGCCACCTGTGGGCACCAGCGCTAGCAACTCGGCGAATTGGCCGACCAGGTTGTATAGTGCAGTCGACGAGCGAGTCATCCCCGGGATCAGGCTGAGGAGCCAAATCCGGGCTGCCTTGCGGAAGAGCGCCGTCATGGCGCGGGCCAGGTGTTTCGGTCGCAGAGCTCCCGTGGTAGACGATAGAGCAGGCTGCAGCGCTTCCGGGGCAACCTCGGTCGTGTCGATCTGCTGTGCCAGCAGCGTGATGTGGCTACACAGCGTGGTCTCGTCCAGCGCGTTCGACAGCTTGAGGGCCTCGAGGCATGCGATTTCGCTGATCAGGTACATCATGCGGTCTTCGCAACCCATCAGCTCGAGGAAGCCCGACGAGGAGCACGCCAGGTGCATCTCGCGGTACGTGTTAGCAAACTGAGGGGCGCGTCCAAGCATGGTGGCACCGAAGATGTCGATCCACGCCGTCAACGTCATGTTGAAGGGCGGAGAGGACGACGAGGGCGACGAAGATGAGCTGTCGTTAAGCTTCAGCAGGCTGTCTGGCAGCTGCAGTTTGTTAACGAGCGAGGTCGCGGCCTGGAAGTGCTGGTGCCACGGGATGTCCGGTAGGGCATCATCCGGGCGGCCGACGCTGCAAGAGAAGAAGATCATGCCTAGCGTGGCCTCGAGGATCTGCACGTGGTCGGTGTCGCGGTTGAGAGCCTCGCACAGCTCGCTGATGGTGGCATAGCGGTGTCGCACGATGTCGGCATCGAGCTGCTCGTTGGGCAGGTTGGAAGGCGGCTGGATGGACTTGAGGTGGATGGCGGCGATGGAGAGGCAGCAGTGCAGGTAGCACTTGTTGGTCTCCAGCGCCGGCAAGATCACGTCCGACCGCGGCGAACCGTGCTGGTTGGCTTCGAGGATGGGAAAGATGGTGGGCAGCACGTTGTCGATGAAGTGCTCGAGTAGGTGGCGGTCGCACTCGTCGACCTGGATGACCTGCTGCTCCTCTGAAGAGGAGTGGCCCTGCGGGTGCTGGAAGTCGAAGTAACCGAAGTCGAGCATCTCATCGGGCCCCGAGAACATGCCGTCGTGAGTCTCGTAGATGTCCTGCCAGTCGTCTTCCGGGACGGTAGCGAGGGTGCCGTGCGGCGGCGGAGGGTGGAAGGTGCTGAAGGTCGAGGTCGTCGAGTCCCTTCGCGTCGGTTCGCCGTTGACGTACATCTGCCTTTCCGTCTTGATGTCGACCTCGTAGGGCGTCGGGGGGTAGGTGGTGTAGGGGTGGTGGTGTGAGTCGAACTGTTGCGGTGTATACACTTGGGGAGCATACATGTCGAATTGGTCGTGCGATTGCGCGTGGTGGTTGTTGAAGTCGAAGGAGTAGTTCGAGTCTTCCGAGGCAGCTCGGGTGCGACCTGCGGCATCTGAATACGTGGCTGATGTTGGCAACGAGTGCGTAAGGCCTGGAGGAGAGTCTGCACCTTCTGCGTTCGCGTCCTTGCTCGACTTTTCCGTGAGCTTGGTCCGCTTGATGATGTTCTTGATGCTCTCCTTCTGGATCCGCCTCTGCTCGTTGTTGCTCCACCACAGCGGCCTCTTGTACTCGCACTTCAGGCCGAGATGCCTGCATGCTTTGCAGCAAGGCTTCGCTTCGTCACATTTCTTCCTTCGTAAGCGACAGGTGAAACATCCTGCAAATGTAAAAAAGAAGCGAAATGTCAGTTTCATCTTGGCTAATCAAACGAACACCGCGCCGCCCGCATGCAGAAGTTTGAACAAGAGGAAGAATATGTGAAACAAGTCCGAACATTAAAAAAGAGAAAGGAAAGCATACCTGATCGGGACCTCTTGTGCATCTTATTCGCAGCCTGTGCACTGTTTACGCTTGCGGGCGTTGTGGTGGTCGTCTGCTGCTTCGGTGGTGTGGACTTGGGAGCGACCACGGCAGCCGGCTTGCCTGTGGAGCTTATGACTTTGTTGGACATAGCTGCTGGTAGATATGCTGTAGTAGAAGTAGGAGGAGAATGAGTTATCAGTCGCTGCTGTGAAGAAATGCAGCTGTATATTTCCCTTCACGCCCTCTCTATCGGGTTCTCTCTCTCATGCAAGTAATCGTGAAGGAGGATATAGATTGCTCCGTAACCTGGCTGTAGCAATGCAAACAACAAGAACAACAACGACAAACAGGCTGGGAAGAGGAGGAGGGGCGAGTCAATTGCGATAGCTACTGCTGCTTATGTTGTGATGTCTTGGTCGAAGAGCAGACCAGAGCAGGCTGGGCAGTGCTGGGGAGTGTTGGTGGTGAAGTATTAACGATAGTAAGAGGGAATCGAAGCCTGACCAGCAATGGCTAACGATATAGGTGTATGTCGTCAAGGCACAGGGGAAGGAGGAGGCGAGGATGCCAGGACGTGGTAAAGGGAGAGGAAGGAGAGAGAGAGAGAGAGAGAGAGGAGGAATTAATGAAATATACAGATTGAAAGTAACAAGTTTCTCCAGATGGACAGTCGGGTGGGAGAGTGTTGGATAATATACCTAATTACCAAAGTTTTAAATTTAGCTACCATTATCGCTGGCGTCTACGATAGCTAATGCGGCCTAATAAGCAGCTGCCAAGCACGCCCAAAAGGCACCTAATGAGGTCAGTGCCTGGGGGCAGCGGGCAACTTAGTCTGCAATTATGTACTATGTAGCCTATGATATCTGCATGCGTCTATTTTTGCAAAACCCACTAATAGTCCCGATCGGGATCACGTACGAAGCAGCCTTTTTGTTCCCATCCAATATCCCAGGCAGCCCGGGGAGGGGGGGGGAGAGCAGAAAAGCCAAGGCCCAAGAGGCACAGGAGGAGACGAGGCCAAACCTTGAAAGCTGTTGAGGTGGGCGACGACGGGTTGTGGTTGGGTGCAACGGAGTACGAGCTACATGATAATGCCATTATTTGCAGAGTATATTATTGTTATTGTACTCCGTGCTTCGTACCGGTCGGCTGGTCGGTCACACTTGGGCTCTGGAGAGATCGCCAGAGAGCTATATCGCTAGTCACTGCGACGGACTGCTGCTTTACGGGGAAGGCAGAAAGTATAGGAGGTGGCCATCTGTTTAGGCTTTTTTTCCGTAATTATAGAAATAACCTTCGACGTTGTTCCGATGGTAGATGGCAAAGACTATACGGATCCGTACTGTGTACGTATTCAAACAGGACAGGGAGGACAGGATACAGAAAGAGAAGTCAACATGAAAATCTTTTGGAGCGCTGGGATTTTGAAGGGATTCAGAGATGGTGGGGAGATGCTGACCCTCTTCTGACGGAGTTCGCTCCTCCTCTCCATCTGGTCTATCATTTTTTTTTGGCCCTGTCGAAGGAACAGGAGAGAGAGTCAGCATCGAGGTGTCGAGGTGTGTGGTGTGTGGTGTGTGTGAGAGAGGGAGAATAACGAGAGGGAGGCGGGGGAGGAAAGTGGGGGGACGGAGAGCTGTGGGTGCTGCGCGCTGTGACTGGTGACTGCCACTGACTGCCACTGACTGCCACTGAATGGCTACAGACGCGCAGGCAGCTGACAGGGATAGTGCGGCGGGTGCTCACAGACGCTAAGCCCTCTCGCGGTCTAGTGCACATCCTCCCTCCGCCCTCGGCGCTACGAAGCACTAGCTATAGCACACAGTACAGCACAGGGCACAGTCAACTCTGCAGTCAGTCAGTCAGTAGTCAGTCAGTCAGAGCCTTTTGCGTATTACGGATTACGGATTACATAGTAACTACTTACTAGTATTATTCTCTTTTCCTTAGCCCAGAGCCTAGAGATAAAGGGCCCTTCAATGGTGCTACGTAGACCACTTGGTAGTAGTTACTATGTAGAATCCTGCGAATAACGATCAGCCATAGCCATAGGGCCTTTTTTCTCACGTCCGTCCAGCTGCCGTTGCTGTCTCCCCCCCCGGCGAGCTATCGAGCTTAGGGCCCCTTCGTGGTTGCAGCCACCGGAGCTAGCACACTGACCTACAGAGGAGCTACAGAAGCTACAGGGAGGCTCTCAGGGAGAAAAGTGCTCTCCCAGCCCCCGATTGGCTCCAGCTGTCAGTTGGTTTCTAGCACCGAACCGCACCCTCTCCACCACCCAGCGGTCGCCGTTGCCTGCGACGAGCGCAGCCCAGAACAGGGAAATCACATCTGAACAGATACTCGGAAACGAAAAAAGACTCACTGGAAAGGGGGGTTAGAGCAAAAACCCGGGAAGAGCAGGAAAGAAAGTAGACAGGCAGAAAAGAAAACTCAAATCACATCTCTCCCTACCTTTTCAAGTTGTTTTTTGATGGCATCCGTCGAACCCAAGTGGGTAGAATACCTACTTAGTACGTAGAGTACGATACTAGCCACCAGCGATCTTTTTCTCCCGAGTCAGTGCGTTGCGAGGAGGAGCGAAAAGGGTACGAAAAACTACTATGGTACGAGAGTATTGCGGCATCCGCTAGTCGACCGTCTCCCTCCACCCTCGACTAAGTACTACTATGTAAGTAGTAAGTACTTCGTACCGTCTCCGGCCCATCTCCACCACCTGCCTCGACCTCTTTCCCTTCCACCCAACCACAGCCCTCCATCGCACCCTCTTAGCCGCCAATGTCACTCCACTTATGCTGCTTTTCTGGCCAATCGTTCCTATCGGGCCTGCCCAGCGTCGGGTGTTCGGGCTTGGAGAAGAGGAAGGATAGCGAGAGACTCTACTTCTACGGCAGGCTCACCTACGGCGTCCTGTGCGGGGGCTTTTGATATTCGCTTACAGAGAGAGCAAAACCTTCTCCATTCGCCTCGACACTCACGGTCTATCCGCGGCTCTTCCTCCTTGTCCAGGCCTTCCTCCGACCTCTCGGCTTCCTTAGGCAGTTAGGCGGTAGGGTATGGACTGGGGATTGAAAAAAGGGTTGTGCAGCCCATGCCGTGTCCAGACCTAAACACTAGACTGCTACCTCCTTCCCTATGATTATTTGTAACTCTTTCGGTTACCACACGTTTCCGGCTGCCGGGAGAGTTGTTGATATCTGTGGATGAGGTTTAGGGGTCAATAGAGAGTGCCGAAGAAATGGCCTGGCTGGCCGAAATCGGCTCCACGATGTTTCCTCTCTTGTAACATTCAAGTATTCGTAGCAGCAGTAACCATCGTCTCTTACCCAGTCGACAGAACATGTTCGAGTCATTCCATGGTTGTTCTACTGGTTACACGTATCCATGCAAAAGAAAACAACCCTGAAAAATCAATCGAAAGGCACCGCCGCCCGCGGCGGGTAGATGAAAGATAGAAATAGAGTGAGAGTGAAAGACAGACGGAGTGAGCCCTGCAGGCTGCAGGAGACTACCTTGGAGTCTTCTAGCTGCCGTGTAGTCCCTCCCGTCCATCTGGCTTTTTGATCTTCATGCAGCCGATCTCGTTCCCCAGACGAATGGCAACAGACCCGAAGCATCCGAGTCTGAAAACCTTCTTAGAGCGCTGGGGAAAGCTCTTTTACGGAGATTCATCGTAGTAATCCGTAGTGCACCCAATGATAACTGAATCGCGACATCTCCGATCTATTTGGACACCAGCAACACCTATAGACGAGAGAGAGAGAGAGAGAGAGAGAGAGAGAGAGAGAGAGAGAGACCGAGCTGATCAACGACGGTCTATCCCACCCTACGTCAAGCCCGACGCTCTCGCGAACCAAACGTATGCTTCCTCTCTGTGTCGTTCTGACGATGTCTCTTTCACATTCTTGATGTTCTAGTTCTCGTATGGGGGTTTGGCAAAATTGCCTGCCCGTCCTCCTCACCTTCCCGTAGACAAGTCGCTATCACAATAAATGTACAGTCAGAATTTGTAATCGCATTCACAACAGTAGCCGGCCGGGCCGCTGTGGCCGTGGCTTGTTCAGATGAGGCACGGACGTGGTGGTCTGGTTTAGTTGGCCGATGGCCTTTTTAGCTTGTCTAATCCGCAACTCGAGTCCAGCGGGAGCTTTCTAACGCCCGGGGGCGCCGCCAACATCAGACAACGGGAGCAACAACAGCCTATTTTTTTTTTCGCTGCTACCGTTGCTAAACTACCTTCCCGCTTCCCCCCATCGCGTTCTGTTCCTCCTTTCGTAATTTAGCACCTTTAGTTTTTTTTCACAAAGAGTTAGTTAAGTTTTACCTAGCCAAAGAGGTCGTAATCGGCCGGGAGGAATAATCCTCCACTTCGCGCTACCTTCGTCACCACCTAGGGCCCAACTAGTCAGAAGCCCGCCGGCTGGTTAGCTAACCAACCGCCGGGGGGGGGGGAAAGGGCGGAAGACAGAGGGTGGAGCGAGTAGATACTGGCACTGCCACTTGCCCCACAGACCATAACAGGCGGAACAGGAGACCTGGACTACACCAGATGCGAAAGAGAGTAAAAAAACAAGGCCTCCTAGCTGCTGATCGAGAACTTTGCCTCTTTTGCCTCTGGTATCTTTGGCTGGACCTCTGTTCGAAAGATCCACCAACGCTAGGTCAATCATCAAGAAGACATGCCGAGTAGTACTAAAAGCTAATGATGAGGAGAAAAATACAGAGAATAGAAGGTATGGCCCGCTTCCTCATGCCAAGCGTAGAGCTCGAAGCCAAGAACAGGGAGCATTTCGGTACGTTCTTATTTTCTTGTTCCTCGTCGTTTTTGACCCTGCGCCGCAATTTGTCTCCGAGTCGCTACCTCGAGGCGAGAGGAGGAAAGGGGGGATTCGCGACGTCTTTCTTGACGGCATCTACCATAGAAACTCAGAAATTCGAGTTCCGAAGTCTATCGTGGAAGAATTAGAGGTCTGGAATAGTCCCGATCGTGTGGTTTTGGTCTCCGTCGAAGTCACCCTCGTAGGGTACTCACTATGTTCCATTATTTTGGCCTTTTTAGTGGGGTAAAACTCAAAAAGACTTGATGACGAGATGGATAGACCATTGCCGTGATTTACCCCCCCCGCAGGAATTCAAATGTGGGCTGGCCGGTAGGAGCAAAATCTTCACGAAGACTATGGATCCGTAGCATAGGATGGATACTTTGGCACCTCCTGTCAGCACTACAGCCAGCGCCGGTGTGAACTGGGCTACAGCGGGAAGCGTGATAGAAAGTGAAGAGGTGCGCGATTCCCGCTGCAAGTCAAGTAGAACCCGCCCCGTTCTGACGGCTGCACCCATGGGACTAACTACAAATTCAACACTAGAAGTCTAGAATAAAGCGAGAGTAACGGATCCGTAACTGGCATTGATTTTCCAAATTTTCGCTCATCTTCAAAAGAATTTCATTCAATCAATTCAAGTTAATCCGTAGTTTGTGCTTTAATGGCAACGAAACATAATTAACCAGTTATTGTTTATCGTTGTATGAGCTGTTTATTTATCGTGGAACACTGGTGGCCGCAGAGTGAGGCCGCAGGTGGTCGTGTTGTGCTCAACTTCGCCGCAATGTGGCTGAGCCTCCAACGTCGTCCTGAATGCGTGAGATGAAAAATAGGCCAGACACCCGCAGAGAAGAAAAACAGTGCGTATGTCTGTGCACCGGGGGAGCTACAACGTAGTAGATATTCTACCAAAGATGACTGAGGTTCATTGATCGACAGTCTAAAGAGCCTACGCCGTTGTTTTGAGGGAAGGGAGTCCACAAAATATAATGCACACTAAGGTCTTGAATCTACTATCGAAACAGCAGGATGTTGGTTCTACTATGTAAGCCAGCAAGCAGTTATATCTCATCTGAATCCTCCGAGAGAAAGGCTTTCGATGTCACGTCGGCCAAGTCTAGTGACCTGACGGTCGCTGTCTGACGGCAAAGCGGAACCAATCGATTTCTGTCCATCTAGTATTGTACTTGCGAATAGTGAATAAAGATACTAGATCTATCGAAACATTGGCCTCAATAATGACCCTCAGACTACAACGCTGACTAGCAAAACGCGAAACAACTCCGTGAAAACCTAAACAACCTTTCTTTCTGTTAGAGGCTTTGTAAGTTCCGGCCTGAGATTCGCTTGAGTCTGTTCAGAGGTCTAGAAAGACAAAACACGAGAAGGCAGAAGAGGGCCGAGCAAAGGCAATAATGCGAAGCAGGGCGATCAATCAGTCTCCCAGCCATGAAGGCTGCCTCAATCAATAGTACAAAGTAAGTTGCACATGCTGCCACTTCATTATTAATCGGTGGAGCTATCCAATACACAGGGCTCCCACTTTGTCTCATCTGCTCGCGTGCCCAACCTGCGTTTTTGCCCGGGCGGAAAGGAGGCGCCCAAAAGTTCCACACGTTTTCGAATATAAATGTGAGGTTTTTGTTAGATGGTAAATGCAGGCAGACCACTTCTTCAGTAAAACCTACCCGTTCTCCTTTCCCCCATTTCCGCCCCTCTCGCCTCGTGTTATTGGGTTTTGTATTGAGTGCGACGTACACACACAAACACACACACATACTGCACAAGCAACTAGTCCTAGAACACTTACGGACTCCGGAGCCGGCTAGTTAGGTGGCTAGATCTCAATGCATATGATAACGGCGACAGCAGCAGCGGCGACAAATAATAATAATAACAGGAACAAAAAGAAGAAGAGGAACAAAAACAAAACCATTCCCGGGTCTTCCGTCCCAGCGCGGCGGTTGGATCCAGTCCGCCAAAGCGGCTCGCAGTCCTCGCTTGCTCGCTGCCTGACCCGTGCGGGCGGACGGAGCGGGCATGCATTCGTGCGCGCGCGCGCGTGCGAGAGTGCGTTGGCCTCCTCTGCTTGGTCGCTCCGAGAGACTTGATAATGGAGGAGGAGGGGGAGGGGGAAAGAAGATTTGCGTGGATCTTTGGGGAGAAATATCAAGCAAAACAAGGTATAGTGTGCTGTAGTCGATATCGACGACGGTAAAAATCTCCGGACTGGGGAGGGATGGCACTGATAACAGGACAAACGAGATAAGATTAGCTGCGGAAGTAGCACCCAGAACACCCACCAGCAGAAAATTGTATAAGCGTGTGTGTATACGTGAGGATAAAGCGTTGTTGAGTTCTGAGCAGAGAAACAGCGTGTGAAAGAGGCAGCAAGTCAGAGAGCGAAGCGTGGCACATTCAGGACGCACCACCTCATCCTCAACCTCCACCGCCTCATCCACCACCACCACCACCACTACCATAACGACGCCGGGTTCACAAACGACCTCTGTAAGAGTAGCGGAATATGCGACCACCAACGCAACTGCGTGGCAGCCGCATGGCCTGTCCTCCCCCAACCTACTCCATAGTCTACCTACCTGGGTACGATACCTACTACCTAGGTAGGTAGGCAGATCACCATGTTCTCTTCCCCAGGACTTGAGGTGCGGGTGCGGGTGCGGGTGCAGGTGCAGGTGCAGATGTGGGCGCTGATGCATTCCAGCCCAGCAGAAGCGGCCACTGGAACGCTAGAAATCCCAGCGCCACAGTTCCAGTCTCAGTGAAGAGTACGGAATACTATGTATATACCTAGGTATTCACAGAACACCGTGCAATGAATGAATAAGTACCCTTGCGTAGAGAACTAAAGTACTAGTGGAAGCACCGATGCCTTCGTCGCCGTTGAATCTACTACTGCTGCGGCAGAAGCAGTAGTGAAATATTTAGTCGGTCAATTAGGTGGTATCTTTCTACTGGTGAAATAGACGAGAGTACTGGCCAGTTCCAGCTGCCCCTACATAGGTAGGTATACCATGTCAATTTTCTTTTCTTAATTCCTGTTAATTAATCAACACAATTCACCTTGTGCAATGGACACATTGACAACGGGCCGTGGGAACCTTAGGCGTATTGCGCTCGAGCTCTTTGGGTGGGGAGGCGAAGAGGAGTGAGTCCGGAGGTGCCTTTGCTGCGGTAGCTGCATCCCGATGCTATGGATAGTGTTTGTAGGACAGAGAGAGATGAGGCACATAAGGATTGGCATAACATGATCATTTCCGAACCAGGCAACGAAGGGTTCACTCGATTGTTTTGTTTTGAATAATACGGCGGCGGCGGCGGCGGGCACGGCAGTTAGGGCTCGTTCGTGATATCACTTTCGTATCACGAAACACGTCTTGCGCGAAGGTGATAGGTAGGTAGGTAGTAGTATAGAGTAAAACAGTAGCAGCGAAAGGAAGTAGCAAGTTTCAAGCTTTTGGTTGATTAATTCTAATCAAAGTCTCTGTGAACTATATTGCCTTTTGATGAAAGGAGGTCTCAGTTTTTGCTGCGGCTCGTTTCGGCGGCGGAACGAAAAAAGCCCGTACGGCGTAGCTTAAAGGTAGGACCGTTTGGACACCGTGATACCTCAAACCTTCAAACTTCACAGATACTTGCATCGTTGGAAAAGCAACCCTAATCACGCCTCTCGTTTGTGAATCAATCTTTGGGGCTGTTTCAAATCGAGACGAAAAGTAATATTGTGATTAAAGTGGACTCCAAAGACGACGACACATGACGATGAGTATCCACCGCCTGCCACGCACTGCAACTGCGTTGTCAGCCTGGATCGGCACGCTGCGTGCTCGGGGGAGGGATCGTTAGCTTGGTTTGGCTCTGTGCGGACATGTGTGTCCCCTGCCGATGCATCCGTCATTTGGGTGTGGTTCACTGTTCACTGACGCCGTAGCAAGGGACCAGAAGGTAAATGACGAGAGTTGGAAGTGAGCACTGAGCAACTGCCAACTGGTACCTGATCCAGACCCAGACCCAGTTTCTGCGGGACCAGCTAGAGCTGCATAACACCTGCATGCTAACTGTGTATTCCATCAAATGGGCAGAATGGATGGTTAATTTGCGAGGATTATCCTCGGTCGTCTTAACGAGGTGGCTTTTCTGTCGGACAGCACGACGGCGAAGGGCATTGTGGGAATAGATTGACTTGCATGCAGACTGGCTTGTGTCTCCCACTTGCTACGGAAGTTACTCCCCTCGGAAATACGTATCATTGGAAGGCATCTGACATACTCGAATAGCAATAAGCCATAGCAAAGGGAGCGAGCGGGCGTTCTTCGTTCTTCCCTCGACGCTCGGGGCAAGACGTGCTCATTGCTCGGTATCACGTTCCCATGTGACTTTGAAGCAATCGAAGCCAAAGCGTAAAGCTTCCCGTCGTCATATCTATCTCGTCATCATCATCCTCGACATTTCGCCAAAAGGGGGGGGGTTTAAGAGCGAACAGGGGCGAAACGAAAGCTCGGCATAAAAAAAAAAGAGTATCTCGATGATCTACGAAGCCACTCGGCTCGCTGGCTTCCTTCCCCTAAAATGGCGCTGTAGATCTTTACCTGTCAGCTCTCCTTGGCTGCTTCTCCCTTTCTGTGCTATCATTGCTAGAGGCATGCTCTGCTCTGTATACAGTGTATACACACGACATACCAATTTCCACCTCGGGGACACCTCTGTCAACCCGGTGTTAACAGGATGAAGGTTTGAGGCGACGACGACACGAAACATATCGGCGGAACCGTGCTACTGCTCTACGAAACTTGCGAGTATTACGATGTACGTAGTATAGTCACGGACCCAGCACGTCGAGTCCCGACCGCACGGTAAATTGGCAATTCTTGACGAAAAGGAGAAGGAAGCGAACTGTCCAAAACGGGCAGCATGCTAGATACAAGGGGGAAAGAAACGCCTCCATCTCACACGCACACTCTCTCCACATGCAAAAGCTGCCGGTACCCGGTACCTCCTGTCACTTTCCCATACTGTACTTTCGCTTTATGAGGTCCTCCCCCTTTTTTGAACAGTTCGTTTGTCCTCGGTACAGTAGATACTTCGATGTGACAGACTAGTGTTTACAGATACCGAAATAACAGTATCGAACATATCCGAGGGATGGAAGAAAGAAAAAGAAAAAAAAAGTAGGATGTAAGCCCGAGTCAGGAATGAAATACATCATCCGTTAACCCCTGCCTTTCACGTAAATCTTGTCTGCCGTAACCAGCCAAAAAGGGGGGGGAAACACTCTCCAAGCAATAATCGATCGAGTGCTCAGATAGATCAATGGCTCGATCCTTCCTTTTACTGTTGCTTCCCCACAACGCACGACGGGACGACAAGAAGGGAGAGCGCAATTCGACAGGTGCCGGGCTTACCTCAGATCCACCCGCGGCAGTCATCACGCAAACCCCGGCGGGACCAAGGAGGCAGGCAAGTACCTACCTAGGTAGGTAGTTGACGCTTGGTGTACACGGTGTACTCGTACCTCCGAAGTACGAGTACATGTTTCGCGCGCACTTTTGACAACAAAAACAATCTATCGAATTTGGAGCTCGACCACGGTCCACAAACCTACGCACATTGTTATTCTGTTCAAACAAGTAAACAAACAAACGAAGACGTCAAAACACGGCATGAATCCTCCTCCACGTCGCGCGCACGGCACCTTCGCCCGGGTGCGGCATAGAAACCCTCCGCCGTAAAAAAGGGCTGCCTTGGCATTACAGGCTGGGGGCCCAGGGGGCCGATTTGCTTTAGCACTAAGGGGAGCACTAGAAGATGCGGGCTGGGCTTAGCCCAACCCCTTCTCTAGCTTCCCCATCCCCGAGTGCCCCCACCCATCCTTTACGAGCGGTCGAGCTGTCATATGCCCTCCTCCCTTCATACCTCCTTTTCGGTGGCCCTCGGACTTAAGAAAAGTTTAAAGTGGAAAAGGGAAAATAGCAGTGGAGGGAAGGCTTCTCTGGAGCCAATCACAAAAAAGGGGAGGGTCTGCCGTTACGGGCCCTTACAGTAAGGTTTCCGTCCTGAACACCCTCAAGTTTGAAGGGAAAAAAGTTTGTCGGGGAAATTTGGGAGGGATTCCTAGTTGCTGCATGTTTCTCTTTTGTTGAAGAATGGTGTAAAGAGAAGGTGAGAAGGGAGCTGCGCTGATGAAGGACTTTTTGCCCTTAGCGATCCTGAATCCTTCTCATCGATTGTGGAAAAGAACTTTTGCTTGGGCCAAGCAATAGTAGTAGTGACGGCATAGGAGGGCTTACTCTTGGTCACCTTTGTGCAGGAAACCAGTCCGCAGCGGGATGGGCTTTCCTTTTCTGCCATATACTACCTTTGGCGGAGTGCATCGTCCTCAACCTTCTCTTTTTTTTTCTTCCTCCCTCGTTGGAGGATCATTAACGAGCCCGGCCCGTGCAGCTGGGCAGTTTTCCCCCATGTCAGGTCGGCGGATATTCTTCGAAAAGTTTCCTGTACAGCTGATAACAAAACTCTGTTTTGCACCTAACAAATACCCCCCTCATTTCACCAACACGGTCGCTGCAGCCACGACTGACAAAATGTCTTCCGGCCAAATCACCGCTCCGAACCTCTCCCTCGCCCCTTACCTGATCCTCACTAAACCTTCAGCCACAAACGAACATACTTTGCGGCCTTTTTTCCACCTTGCCCTCCCTCCATTCCACCTATTGCACAACAGAGCAAGTAACCTAACCCTTTCCTCCCCTCAGGGCGGGACTCGGGAGGAGCTCGCCCGCAAAATAATCTCCCAAAGCTGAATCCCAAAGCAGCGAAACAGAGAGCACGGTCCCGTCTCTCCGCTATTATTCGCCTAAGTTCCCTCCTCCCGGGCGGGGAGCAAAGCAAACCTACTTCTTCAGCCCGACTACTCGATAATTGAAAGTACACAAAACACTTGAGCCCTAGCCTTTTGTTACTACTGTTGCGTGAAACGCTACTCGTTTACCGTGTCTATCTCCTTATTATTAGCAAAACAGTCACACAAGTCACAGCCGCATGAGGCTTCTTGTTGGTTCGTTGCCTCTCCACCAGTAGGTTACTTCTCTCCCTCCCCGCCGCAATCTCCCCGCCGACCAACTGGCATCGTGGGTGCCAGGCAAAAGGGGGCCAAATAGGTAGATAGGTGGGCGGAGCGGGCGGTGGGGATCGCGATAGCTGGGGCTCGGCTGGTGCCAGGTGGCGATGGGGGGTTGATTTTGATTTGAGTGATTGATCGATTGACTGATTATTGATTGACCAGTCGATTGATTAATATCGAAGGGCTGGGCTGGTCTAAGCTCCGCTGCCGTTCGTGCGGGTGTCCAGTGTCCACCCGAGCTGCCTCTGACGTGCAGGCTTGCCGTCCGCCAGTTACTTGAGTTAGTCCCTAAATTTCCTATTCCCCCGGGGGGGGACCAACAACGCCTAATCAAGGACGAGAGATAGATTGTAGGCGAGGACTCTAGGAGTAGGGGGCTTCTAGTTAGCCCGCTAGGCTAGCCAACAAAGTACGAAGCAGGAATATTTGGGGCCCTGTCAGGCCCGATTAGCCTACGTTTGGACCGCATTAGCCTTATTAGCCCAGCTCTTGCATCCCTCGGCATTTAGCGTCCATTTAACAGATTTTAATTTTTTAAACCTAGCCTTCCATAATTAGCAGCTTTTCTTTTGATCGAGATGGTGGATGCGGGGAAGTTAATTAACCTGCGTTTTTCCCAGCAATCTAATAACTCTGATCTGTCTGCCCCACCTTAGCGCCGGCCTCATCAGTGCCATTTATGGTATATTAGGCCGCATTTTAGTTTTGGCATCGGCGGTTAAGTGCTTCGAAATTCAATTTATCTGATGCCCACCTTCATAGTCTGTGAATGGCCGGTTATTAATAAATCTGTATTAATTAGCAATCTTTGATCTTTCCCCCCCTCTCTGCACGAGCCTATAACATATCGGGGGTGGGTTTTGTTTTTACGCTACTATTGTTCAATAACAATAATGTAGCCCTGCGGCCGGCCTTCTTGTTGCTTTTCTTCCTTGCCGCGAGTCGAGACCGCGATTGTACATAGTAGTGATCGTCCAGCCGAACTCGTCACATGAGGCTGTTTACCTCGCTTTCGCTTGTTCGATGTACCCTTGTACCCTTGTACCCTTGTACCCTTGTCGTCCATCCGTCTTCAACGATCTCTTTTTTTGTCCCCCATCCAATAGTCCCCGTCCAGCCTTACGAAAAAATACCTGTTAACTACAAGAGACTATGACCGGGGGCCCAGCAAAGAAAAGAAAAAAAAACAGTATTGAGCCAAGTCGTGGTTATTCCATAGAGCCGCTCGTTGCCGAGATCGATAATCCACTCAAACCCACGATGATCCTGCGACACGTAAACTTCGAGACCCTAAATCCGTCCTCGAGTCGCCACAACGGCTAGCGACGCTACATAGTATACCATAGTACAGCAAGACAAGGGAATGAATGAGAGGCGGATCGCCGTCGAGGCTCGACATGGTAACGTGACCTCCACCTCCTCCGCCCATGCGCAACCTGGAAGCTGGTCCAACCTACCGCGGCGCTCTCGTCGCCGCCGTTGAGTTGAGTTCAGCTGCGACTGATGACCGCCAATCCTTTGATAAGATGGAAAAATCAATCAATGATGATGTCCATCGTAACAATTAACGTGTCCCCATGACCCTCACAAAAGAACATTCCCGCTCTCCTCTTCCTTTTCCGCCACCACAACACACACGGGGACCATGTGACCGCAGTTGTTCCCGTTGCTTCTCCCGCCGGTTGGCTGAGATGGTTTCTCCTGATGAGGATGGTTATGAATCGCCGCCGGTGGCAAGTTGTCCGAGCATTGGCGGTGCGTGCACTCTCAGTCAATCTAAGCTCCTTTCCCTCAGCTTCTCTATCACTACGAGAACACTTACTCAATCGCTCGAAAGTGATCGCCCCAGAATAACAGTCGCGGTTGTCGCTATGAGCCGCAGCCAGCCATTGAGCATCTAGAGCACCAGACACCACTTCCTGCCTCTCAATTTGCCCGTCCTCGATGTTGTCGTCGTCTCTGACAGGCTAAACTACCCAAAAACCATGGCAGACCAACTTTCGTTTAGGCTCCCCTCCATTGGCTGGCATTTGTTTGCCTCAAGGACCGTCGATGAATTCTAATCTATCAACCGGCGGTGAGCACAGGTTATCCGCCACAAATTCTAGCTCCAGCTTAACTCTCTCGTCCTACGGGTATTCCACCCCCGGGCTGAGACGTACGTCTTGCCCTTCACATCGTGCTGTATCGTACGTACAGATGCGCGCGGGCGGCCGGGCCCGAGACGGCGAATGCATGGTGTCACGGGAACGTCAAGCGCGGAGTATTGTTACGTAGGGGGCGGGGAGAGAGTAGGAGACTGTCTGTGGTCGAGGAGGGCCGGGACCGGGAATTGGCGCGAGCGTTCGCTCCTCGTCCGCCTCTCGTTCCCTGCTTCGTCGCTTTCCATGTTGTCCTTGCTATTGTCCGTTCTTCCTTGCCGGAACGGAATCGGTGGGTGAAGTCATCGAGGTTACTTAATGGAGATGTAAGTTGGAAGAGGAAAGAAAGTATGCAACTGCGCGAGCAAGTTGTGGTCTGTTTCACGTTTCTCCTTTGCTACCGGTATATGGATGCGATGCGGGTGCTGGAGTTCAAAGTTCAACAGCGCTGCTGTGTGGCCATGTGAGAGATCATACTTTGCGCATAACCTTCGATTACCTTGCCTTGCCTTGCTCTTGCCTTGCTTTACATGATAATCTTGTTTTACTGTCTTGTCTTGGGCATTTCGCCGTCGTCCGCGTGGCATATCTCATGAACCTACTGCAGTCGCTGATCGTGTTTCCCATTGTCTCGAAGGGACTTCCGGTCCCTCGGGTCGAAAAGAGACAGGAGCCGGGGGAGCATCTTGCATTGCAGAACACTGAGAATGCCTTCTCTCAGTTTCCAAAGGCCCCTTGAGTTGGCGGTGAATCCAGCTTATCGGAGCCAGAGTCACGTTCACGAGCTGCAGAACATTATTCCTGTCCCATTCGTATGAAGGTGCCTTGCGGCTAGAGGGACAGGGACTTGTGGGCGGATAAGTCTAGACAGCATCTACCCTGAGAACGGAAAAGCTCGGTCACGAATACCCCTTAGCGAAACAAAGAACGGACTTTCATTACTCACGCGTCCACTTGTCCGACTGACTGGCTAGCCGTTTATGTCGTGGTTGGATGATCGATACGGGAGGGTGGACGGCGGATGGGCCCGGGGGAGGCTCCTATTGAGGCCCTTCATCATTCTTCTTCCTTTAAGGTACTGCGAGATTGACAGGTGAGGAAAAGTGAGACATAGTATGGCGACGCGTGGCTAGAGAAAGGGTTAGAAGCAACCTGAAAGGAGCGGAAGGCGTACAAGGGAGAAAGGGAGAGGGAAGCTCCACTGCGTTGAGGGGGAAAATCCCGCCTGGCTGGTTGTACTATACCGTTGTTGTGTCACAAGTAAACTCGGCGCTGAAGGAGGATTACACCGATTGCGTGTGGTGATGAGGGTAAGTAGGTCCTGATGATGGTTATGGTTATGTTGAGAGATCAATTTGAGCTACACGGCCGCTCAGTTGATCCATTGAAAGAGTTCAGCAGCATGCAATCTATCCACAGGAATCTTCACGATCGTGCAGCTGACCTTGCCTCGTGGGAACCGGTGAGGAAGTGAGCGAAGAAGCGAGCTTTCTTCTCGCTCGATCAGTGCCGTAATTTCACATCTTGCATTTCAGTCTGTTGTGCTTCCATACGGCTCCCCGCATATGCACGCAATCAGGACAATACCCTTTCTCTGATTTTCCCTTTTCCTTCTGTGGTGATGGACAGAGGTGGAATTTGTTCCTGCATGTGTGGTTTGTTCTTCATATCCATCTGAGCCATTGTTTCTAATTAGTGTGTCGCGGCTTCTGCGATTCGCGAGTGTCGCGCGCGTATATGAGCATATAGCTTCCTCCAAGCGACGGAAAGCCGCATCAAGCATGCACCTGCAATGCAGAATGTTGTTCATGAATCTGCTGTGAGCCGCGAGCTATCAGGTAGGTGGTACACCGGGACTGTGGATTCGGGTGCAAATTTCGGGTAGTCGGTTATGGTAGAGTGACCGTCACAAGAAATCTCGAGGGTTGAGGTGTGAGCACTGTGCGCCTGTATGTTTCTGTAGGCTATAGGCATCTGCAGAGGCTGAAGTGAGACGGTCTATGGTTTTGCTGGTGATACACCGACTTCACTTCACCATTGCTAACATGGGGTAAGAGAGTGGAAAAATATACGGATACGAACGAGAGCATTCACATGGGGCAGATGAACAAGACGGAGATGAGATGAGATGAATGGCCCCGGAACCGTGAGACAATTAGGGAAACTGTGCATGGTAGAACGGGAGTGAGTAGGGAGAGGGGACTCAGGGAGCGAAGGTAACGGGATGCTTTGGCTCTTCTTGGGCATGCGAACATGACTCGTGCCTTGTGGAATAGCACAACGCAATGCAGCAAAATCCAATACAATGCAATACAATGGCACAATTCAAGTCCAAAAAGCTCAAAATGAATGGCGGTTCTGATGAAATGCAGGTCGAGGTGAGACACCAGGTGAGCAGAACGACACAGAAGGCACAAGCAATCAAACCATCAATAAACGGAATCACGCTTACCTGGGAGGAAGGTACCGGTTTCTGGGTCCCAAAGGGGACAGAGGTCTCCAAGAATGATGTTCGAGGACAACAACAGAGGAGGTGGAGATGTGATATATGTCTCTATCCAAACTTCTCAGGTGAGGACAAAAGGGGTAGATTTGATACACTGGTTTCCGCACTAGGTAGCTCTGGAGCTTGACAAAGTAGTTTAAATGGTCTGAATTTCTATCTTTAACATAGAAGAGCTTGACCTCCGTGGAGGCCACAGACATAGAGAAAAGTAGACTGGTCAGTGTTCACAATCATGGTGTCAAGAAGTGCTGTGGATGCTCAAACCAGACGGAGCCACCCCAGAAGACACCTAGCGCGCGACCCGCAGAGCTATGAATAGCACCAGCCTCAGCATCGGGGGTATCCCGCACCCCCCTTCCCCCCCCCCATCTCGCAGCTCGGGGGTCGGGGTCGAGGTCGAGGTCGCGGTCGAGGTCGAGGTCGAGGTCGCGGTCGGGGTCGTGGTCGAGGTCGAGGTCGAGGTCAAGGTCGCCGTTCGAGGTGGGGTCAGTCCGCTGTGGGGCCTGAAGTTCTGTGCCTCCCGTGCCCCGGTGCCCCGGTGCCTCTCTTGTCAGTACGGATCCGTAGTTATTACTGTATAGGTGGAGGAGGGTGGGTGTGAAGTAGGTGGGTGCTGCAGGGCAGGTGGGTGCAGCAGGTGGGGGGGATGCATGCGGTTGGGCAGCCCCGCCAAGCTGCCTTTATTGCCAATTCTGAATCCTCATTGCCCCAGCTGTTTTCCCTCGGTTACAGCAGTTCCCGTTCCCAACTCTACAAGGTATGCGTTACATGCTCAGAGTCTTTATTGTTTTGTAGTTGTTAATCTTCGGCGAGCTCTAGTGAGATGTTCGGGGTCCGTACCAACTTGATACTGAAATCAGTACCGAAAAGAAGAGACATATCTGCCTCCAGGATGTGGACTTTTACTTGTGTCCTGAATTTCATTCTGAGCCGTTCAGGCTGTCCCCACTGTACGAAGCTCTTCCCTGGCTGCCCTGAGGACCCTGCCAACACCCTTAAGGGTGTAAAAAAGGGTGGGAGGGGCAATTAATATTGGGTTGGGTCCCAGAAATGGTAACACAGTGTCAATATACCATAAACAGCGTGAGTTGCTGGGTACAGCTGTCAAATGTCAACGCAGTCTCGTCACAGCTAGCGTCCCTCTCTCTCTGAGCACGAAAGCTAGCCTCGATATTGTTCTAACCCTGCAACATTGCCACAGATATCGGAATGATTCCCCGAAAGTGAGACAATGCAGTGAGCTCATCCTCCCCAGCATCTCTTTTCAATACCATTGTACCCAGGCTGGGCGTAAAGATATAAAGGAAAAGACCCAGAGGTGTGGGCCAAGCCCCCCACCTGGCTGCGACGCAAAACCTCCCAGTTCCGGTGAAGGGGTTCCTTTTCCTGCGAGGTAGTCCTGGACTCCTGAGTCGGTATATCCTCGGTTCTGGCAGATCTGCGTACTTAAGTGCTTGAAAAGTATGCTACTTGAGAAAACAAGCGAGTATCAGGGGGCCACCGGGGGAGCGGAGGATGAGCTATCAGAGGGGAAGGAAGGTAGTACGAGTCCCAAGAAACCCGCTTCTAGAAGGACACCTGGGCAAGAGAGACTGCTTGCGCTGATCGTGCCCTCGAGCATTCACTTGTAAGGATGGGACGGAGCATTGCCTGATCGGCTTCTATGCGAACAGCGGTGAAGCGGTTTCCGGTGCGGCCTTGAAGGCACGCAAAGTCACAGACACGGGCACACATACGCAATGGCAAACCTTGGAATGGAACAGTGGGAGGGGTTTGGTCTGGGAACACAATCCTCCATGCCTGGTCGAAAGAAAGGTAGGCATTTATCGATAGGTGATAATGCAGGCAAGTTGATACCAACGGAGTGAATACGAGCAGATATTGTTCGCTTGCAAGGTATTGCGAAAACGCATGCTTGTTTTCCTCCTATCAGATCAACAATTAAGCGGCCAGAGCATTTTCAATAAACGCGCCTTGATGGCCGTCACAGGTATTGGCGGACGAGAAAAGCGTTCAAAAAAGCTGTTGCATTTTGACGTCGATAAGATAATCTTGAAGTGCGTTCAAGACTCATGGCCGAATGCCGGATGGCGATTTGACGCGCATGGAGCAGGAGTAGTCGAGCAATAAGAACACTAAGAATTGTCACTTTGCAAAAAAGAAGGTCTCAAGCAAAAGGTTGGCTCTGAGCGTTAGCTGATGTTCTACCGTTGGCGGAACGGCATCCAGCGGATGGACGTAACGGAGTAGTGTGAGATTTTTTCTCTCTCTTCTTCCTTCCTTCCTTTCCTTCCTCATCCTCCCGCCGTCGAGGGTTGCGTGTATTTGTGCGTACACATAGGTGCTAGAGTGCTAGTTGAACAGTCTGAGTGGCTGGTGAAGTCTCTGAAGTCTGGAAAACGACCATGGAAGGGTGGCAGGATGTCAGCGTGAGCGCCAAGCAATCTTCAGCTCCCGATACAGACTAGCGCAATGAGCTCGGCGGCTACAGGTCGAGGAAGTCAGTGAGCTGCGGGCCGTGAGTGGCCAGACGCATCTCGCGCGCAGATGGCGCTAATGCAGCTGCAGCCGACGAAGCACAAAATGGACTGTTATCTTGTCTTGGGTCTTTTCTTAGTTTAGCAGCAGCTGCGAAAATAAGGAACCCGGGGCCCTGCTAAACCCCCGCTAAGCAAAGCAAAGCACGATAGGCCCCCGCTAACCACTGTGTATCGTACTGTGCCCATTGCCCACTGAACTTTGCTTGCTCCCGAGTCCCAGCCATCTCGGACAATTGCTTTCCTTGCACCCCCCAACGCACCCCAACGCACCATTGATCCCCCGTCCTTGTCGGTCAATTGTGGTCACCCTTCTGGCCGTTGTCTGGCCAGTAAGACGCTGAAATGCACTGTTGAA
>JANIPN010838806.1:0-25407 GCA_027478595.1 Erythroxylum anguifugum
TCTTCCCCCTCAAATCCACCCGCGCCCCCCCATACAGCGCCCCATCCTCGAAAAACACCCACCGCGGCCCAATCTGCCTCAGCCTCTCCAAAATCCCCTTCGCCCCCATATCCGTGCTGGAGCTGCTGAACAGCGCGCCCACGCTGGCGGTGGCCAGGAACACGCACAGCGTATCGAGCCCGTTGTTCATCACGACGGCCACCCGGTCGCCCCGCGCCACGCCGTGCTGCCGCAGAGCCGCCTGGAATACCGCCACACGGTCCCGCAGCGCGCCCCATGTTATTTGGCGGGTGGAGGATTGGGCTTCGCGGACTTCGACGCAGGCGATTTTGTAGTCTTCCTTGTGAAGGGTCGAGCGTTGATGCTGCTGGCCCGGGCTCGAGGCGGCGGTGAAGAGAAGGTTCTCGGCGAAGTTGAGGGATATGCCCGGGAACCAGGTCGGGAAGTCGTCGATGCGGGCGTGTGGGGTTACGACGGTGCTGGGGTGGCCGGTGTAGATCAGGTTGGCGGCTTTGAAGAGGGAGGACCAGAACTGGGTGCGGTTCGTGACTGACCAGGTGTGGAGGGACTGGAAGGACTGCGTGCGTGGTTTCGTGAGATAGGGGTTAGGTAGAAAGTTAGGAGGACAGCGGGGTATGGGGTTTTGTGTTACGGAGTGCTACATAGCTTTGGAGTAACAAAGTGGAGTAATGGAATGTTGCGAGTGGTAAATATTCATATATACTTGAATCACTAAGGGCAACATGAGACATAGAAAAGCTAACATACGTTGAATTTGACACCATGCTCCTTGCCGAGGTCGGTCATGAACTTGTAGAGATAGCTTTTTTCCGGGTTTGGATTCCTCCACAATACCTGAGGCTGCTGTGACGGCGAAGACATTGCCGCTATCCGTTAGAAACTCCTTTTGGCAAAAACACTAGAGAAATATATGAATTAAAAATCAGAGCTGAATTATAGACATGTATTTGCAGTAAAGAAGGTACCTAGGTATATATATAAAGTGATATTAGGCCCCCCGTGGCCCCCGCAAGCCGTCCGTAGCCGGAGAGGGATTTTGTCGCGGGAGTTCCGCCGTATTCTTAATTCTTAAAGCCCCGCTTTACGGCCTTGTCCATCACGTAATGTGGTATTTATAGAGGGGGTATTACAAGGTATTACGCAGGCAGTTTAGCATTAACTGTCTGGTTGGCTCTTTTGCTTAGAAGTGCTTAGCTACGTAGAGTAATCAACTAAATTACCCTACATATGTAGTTGATCTCACAGTAAGACGCTTCGGTTCCGATCCGAAGCTTGTTTCCGATCGTTCAACATTATTGTACTAAAGTATGCTTTGCTCTTTGTTCGGTAGGACACTTTGAGGCTAGAGCAACAAGACGAAATCAAGCAGAACTTCTAAAGCTGTCAGCTATTATTTAATACTATTGACTTCTCGTTAACGTTACAAGTTTGGGAGTAGACATGAAGTCCGAGTACCTTCTTGGCGCTTCCAAATCCCCGTGACAGGGGGTCTTGGCAGAGGCTCAAGAATTACCTCATGCTTGATCACAGTATTTGTATCGTTTGAGAGAATGCTAATGTTGCAGCCTTCAAGACTGCTTATACTGGTGGTATCCCTAGTAGCTGACGTGTAGGATAATTGGAATATCCTCTGTACATTACTTTTTGAATTCTCCGACAAAGCTGCGCGGTACGAGTACGAGCAGTACGAGCAGTACGAGCACCCCCACCAGTTTGCAAGTACTGAATTTTGTAGCTTGTTGCCCACAGCATCTGAACCCTCGTGTAGAAAGAAGCTTCTGGGCACCAGAAACGCGTCGCTGTAACCAGAAGAATGTAGGATCGTTCCACAAACCCCCGCAGAGATCATGGGCCAATACATGAACATTAAGCGTGGTGGCTTAGATCTAGATCGGCTTGGAGCTTTGGGACGGTGGGCCCCTTCGATGAGGAACCTGCACGGACAAGCAACGCACGCGACATAGGGACCAATCCGGGGTTCCTCTGGCGTTGATAGCTCTGGTCAGTCTCCAGCCTCTTGAAACCGACAATGAAATTTCATGTTCCACAAATGGCTTTCTCCGCTGATGTCGGCAAAGCTTGCCTGGCTCTTATCACAACACGATGGCCAACCGCAGCGATTCTTCTCAACCACCAACTTGGTAGATCCGAAGGAACTCAGTTGTGGGCTCTTAGCTATTCTGGAAATGGAAATATACTTTATTGAAGGATCGCTACTACCAGGAACACCCTTTGTATAGATATGGAGCTGTGGCTTCAGCTGAAGAACGCCTACTGGAGGGAGACCCGGCGTCTGGGTCGTGGCAGAATCGATGATATAAACCTTGATCTACCCAGCAGTATAAGGGTTCCATCACTCTCAGCTTGATTTTCAAAGCTGTTAAATGCTTCGGTGCTTCATTATTGATCCAAAAAATCTATCCTTCGGAGGGTAGAGTAGAACCACGGCCAAGAATCTAGAGCTGATATCAAGATGCAGCTTGTCGAAAGATTTTGGGTGGCGGTTACCACTTTCGTGAATGTCATTACACTGTCTCCGTTCAGTGATGGCTACATCAATCAAATTCCTCTTCCTGACGTTTCCGTGGTCAGCTCGACACACTCCCTAAACCATGTGAATGTTGATTCAGGGCCAATTTTTCAACCGCCCGGCACAATAGACGCTTCTGGTTTCGTATGCGACTACTCTGCCATGCCGGGATGGGAACCTTGTCACTCCGAAATCGATCGTAGCTGCTGGCTACGAAAGACTGACAACTCCGAGGAGCCGTTCGACATCTTTGCAGATTACGAAAATCGAGTACCCGTAGGTATCGTTCGAAACTATACCCTGGATCTACAAGATTACTACTACGATGCGGACGGGTTGAATTTTACCTCTGCGAAATTGTTCGCTCAGCTTTTCCCACCCCCTGAAGACGGAGAGCCGCCAAAGCCGATTTATCCTGGCCCATGGATCGAGGCTTGCTGGGGAGACATGTTAGTAGCTAGGTTTGAACGATATAAATGAAGAATTCTAAAGCTGTCTATTAGACTCAATATTACTGTTAAGAATTCTCTGAGGTATAACGGCACGTCGGTTCACTGGCACGTAAGTACCTTCCCCCAAACCACGCGATATCAATGTAGTAGAAGCCCTATGGATTCATTCATTGCACGAAGAATTGATTTGCAGAGAACTAGAAAAGATGTAGTAGGAGGCTAGGTTTTTAATGTCGTTCAACCCTTCGCTGACACGGATGTTATCTCAGGGCGTCCGACAAAACCAAACCATGCATATGGATGGAGTAAACGGTGTTACTCAATGCCCAATTGCTCCCGGACACGAATTCGTTTATACCTTTAATGTAACACAATATGGTAGTTCATGGTACCATTCGCATTATTCGGTTCAATATGCAGATGGAGCGGCAGGCCCTTTGACTTTCCACGGGCCAACGTCTCTTCCTTACGATGAAGCTATTAGCCCTCCACTGATCATGACCGACTGGGGTCACGGGTCTGCTTTCGATGCTGTAACAACTACCGGTAAAGGCTTTCATAACAAAGGGCTGGATGAACCAGATATTTTGCTTAATGGCCGAGGAAACATTACAATGTTCAACGAGACGATACCCGCCGATCCCTCTATTCAACCGCCTTATACCATCTACTTCGACAAACCAGTAGTAGGGCAGCCAATTAAGAAGTACCTTTTACGACTGATCAATACCTCGTTTCAGACCACATTTCTTTTCACCATCGACAATCACAACTTTACTGTTGTCGAAGCCGATTTCGTACCCGTGACTCCCTATTCCACGAACCAAATTATGATAGGAATTGGACAACGCTACGACGTTGTCATAGAAGCTTGGCCGCAGGCGTACCAAGGTGGCACCCTCCCGGAGGATTGGAATTTCTTCATACGTACTTTCATCGTCGACGCATGTTTCGGCGACACCGCACCGCCCCTGAACCAGAATGATGGGTACGAGGAGGTTGGGATCCTGCGATACGGCCCTCCCCACCCTCACGAGACCGCCAGGCCGCAAACTGAACAGTGGCCCGATATAGTGGTTGGCAAAGACGGGGTTCCGTGCGATGATGAGATTTGGAGCCATTTACATCCTGTACTGCCGTGGACCATCGGCGACCCAAGCAACGGAGATCCCAGTGATCCATTCGATATCAACTTGAATCCCAACGCATCGGCTTACCCGCTGGCAGCATGGAATCTGGATCTGGATCTGGAAGCGATAACTCCCATTCGCGTGAATTACAGCAACATCACTTTTATGAATCTGGACAACCATCAAGGTTGGCCGCCTGAGTGGCGTATTGTTTCGGAGGATTTCAATGCCCTGGAAACAACCACCCATTGGGTATGATAATATATTCGACCTATCTCCCTCTGAGAGCTAGATAACTGACATTCCAGCAGGTATATCTCGTTATCCAGAGCAACGTCGGCTCTCACCCGGTATAGTGCTCCCCACTAACCAAAGTCGATCTATCCAGCCTTCGCTAACAAAGCCAAAAAAGATCCACCTCCACGGCCACGACTTCGCCATAATCGACGTAGGCACCACCGCCTTCAACCCCCAAAACTTCTCCATCAAGCGCGACAACCCGCCGCGGCGCGACGTCGTCCTCCTCCCCACGGGCGCCAACGGCAGCGGCTACGCCGTCATCGCCTTCAAGGCCGACAACCCGGGCGCCTGGCTGGTGCACTGCCACATCGCGTTCCACATCGCCGGCGGCCTGGGCATGCAGATCCTCGAGGACCAGGAGAATGCCGCCCGGATATGGAAGACGGGAGATAGCCGGGCTCTGGATAACGCGAAGCAGGTTTGCGATAAGTGGGATAGGTGGCAGGAGGACAGGGAGAACTGGTGGCCTAGTCCGGATTGTAAGGATAGTCCGGATAAGTGTTTCCAGAACGACTCGGGGGTTTGAATTGTGATGGCTCGGTCTTCCTCTGGGTAGTGCTAGCTGGTTCTTTGGAACCTGTTCAGTCTACAATATCTTGTGGGTTAAGGTTTACTTGACCTTGTGCTTAGTCATCACCGGGAGCTCACAACCCCTTTCATCTGGTGCTGGAGAGCGTCATTGTAGCCCTGAACATAGTTTTTATTTAGGGTTTCTAATTGGAAACGATTGTAAGTGTATACCTTGGAGTTAGGGGAGGATGAACTGTTTCTCGAGTTACTTGCTAGTCAACCTTGATGTAAAGCCAACTCCTATTAGCCACGAAGTACAATAAATTCTATTGCTCACCCAAAAATTGCTTCCTGTCTAGCTTCATGCCACTTCTTCAGATCTTCCACGCATAGTTGTTCTCTCGCAAAGTGCGCCGTGACTGGCTACTTCGTACTGAAATATCATGTGCAGATCAAGTACACCATCATCTAACCGTGAGGATTTTACTTTATTATTATTTGATATTACCATATTACTTTGCTATGCATATAAAAGCAAACACATACATGATACAACAATCAGGTAAAACGTCGTCGTCAGTCAGTCCAACACAACCGCCGCTCCTCGTCCCCGCCAACTAATCATCCATCCACCCATCCCCTCGATTCATCCCATCTACAATCTAACCGATGTTGATGGTGTTTCCGTTGAGGACATTGACGCAAGTCAGGGCATTGAGGAGGTAGCCTTTGCTCTTGCAGCAGTACTCGCCGTTGTTGTTGCTGCCGCTGCCGTAGCGGGAGCTGCTGCCGCCGAGGAAGGGAAGCTTGACGTTGACGGTGTTTCCGTTGAGGGCGTTGACGCAGGTCAGGGCGTTGAGGAGGCCGCTGGACTTGCAGTTGTAGGTCTTGCCGCCCTGGCAGCTGCCGCTGCCGCCGTTGTTACCGCCGTTGTTGCCGCCGTTGTTACCGCCGTTGTTGCCGCCGTTGTTACCGCCGTTGTTGCCGCCGTTGTTGCCGCCGTTGCTGGGATAGCCACCGTTGTTACCACCGTGGTTTCCGCCGTGGTTGCCCCCATGGTTGCCGCCGTGGTTTCCACCGTGATTGCCACCATTGTTGCCTCCGTTGTTACCTCCGTTGGTGGGATAGGGGGCGTTGCCATCGTTGGTGGGGCTCGGGTTGGTGGGGCCGGGGTAGCCGTTGGTGACAGTCTGGGTGACGGTCTCGGTCTCGGTCTCGGTCTCAGTGATGGTGGTGGGCACGGGCTTGGTCACGGTTGTAGGCACGGGCTTGGTGACGGTGGTGGGCACGGGCTTGGTCTCGGTGATGGTTGTGGGAACAGGCTTGGTCTCGGTGATGGTTGTGGTAACGGGCTTGGTCACGGTAGTGGGGACGGTGACGGTGGTGGGCTTCGTCACCGTGTTGGTCTGGTACACGGTGGTGGGCTTGAACACCGTGGTGGTGGAGGGAACGCAGTAGTCTCCCTGGCGGTCTGGGTTAGCATCGGTTGCTTTCGAGATATCAAAATGGGAGACGGCTTACCGGAGCCGGAGCGGCAGAGACCAGGGCGGCCGAGGCAATGGCAGCGACGATGGAGAACTTCATGTTGACGTTTAGAGTTATTATGTTATATAAATTGAAAGTTATGTAATGTGTAAAGACGAAGGTAAAGAAGAAATGAAAGGCTAAGGATAGCGAGTGACTTGTGGAAGCGAGTGTGGTGGTTGGATAGAGAAGAAAATCTGAAGGGGCATATATGGTTTATATAGACCGAGAAGCCTTTGAGAACTTACATCTCGCACCGTACATGAGTCCGTGAACCTACATAGTAGAGAGCCCAGACCGTCCGTCGAAGCCACAATCCTTTGCAAGAGCAAAGCCCAAGAAGACAAGACCTCAAGTCTCTAGGGAGCTCTAGGCTTCGACCATCGTCGTGAAACGAAACTATACCCTGCTAAGATACAGAGGCACTCCCGTCGGCCTAACCGATACGAAGGCATGCTTGCTGCGTGGAGATTAGCAAAAGTTCGTGCACATGCATCTAGCCTAGTAACTATACGAAGTACAAAGCTTGCTTACCAAGGACGGGCAAGGACTGCTCACTATAGCAAATAGCCTGAAGCTATAACCGAGTGTGAACTGGGGTTCAGTGCTCACTGCTCTAGTGAGCCTCGGCGGGAGTGGGGATAGGTTCATTTAGTACGGGCTTTTCGCTCGCATCCGATGGAGATTTATCCCTGGTATGGCAGGAGGCTTGGTGCTTGGACCTGGAGCTCTGTCGGGATTTGCGTTGTGGCTTTGCAGCAAAGGGGTCGAAAGTTAGTACGAAGTAGCTGTGCCTTGCAGTGAAGCTAAAAACCCCAATTTACCTTACTTCTACAATAATGGCTAACTACAGCCAGACCCAAGACGATGGAAAATGCACCCAATCATACGGTAGTGTTTTGTGACGGTTTTGTTCATAGCCAGCAGGTAATTTACCCCTAGAGCTCTGCCGATACGCAGAAAAGGCTGAAAAGCCCCGTTAGCGCTATGTTGTGGGGAACTCTCGGTCCTCGGGGCGCGGCAACCATGGATCAGCCAGCCAGTCCCCCGGCTTTCGGTAGCTGTGATCCGCGCTGTGATCCGCGCCGTCACATTATGCGGCTCAGCCTCGCGAGCGAAAGACACAAGAAACACATGAATATTTTCTGCACGTACGTGTTCTGGAGCGCTCTGACTGCCTCTTCGTCCTCTTTTCTTTTTCGGTAGAGGTGGAGTCTCCTCGTGTATTATTGCCTACCAGTCCTCATATCGGTCCGGTTCGGAAAATGGGAAATGGTAAATGAAACACAGCATCACGACAACGCCTCGTGCTGTGACGGACCCAGCGCATGGGCAAAGCGTCGCCACCTCACATCTTTGTATTAGAAATGAACTCGAAGCCACGTCCCATTCGGCATCCTTAATGACTTGAGAGGCTGAGCCGCTGAGGAGGAAGCCAAGTTCGTACATAGTATAGAGCCGGGTCATCCATGCCAAGTCGCAGAGGCGCGGAGTTTGTTGAGAGCAACTTACAAGGCTGATGGCTTGTGCTCTACATATTAGAAAGTAGAGTTTCCCGTTATACCACCAACATGCAGGGCAAAAGTCGTTGTGAGTCTTTGCGGCACGGCACAGAGTCGCTGCTAATTATTGGGGTTGCTGTGGGTGTTTTCGCTCCTTCGCTCCTGGACGTTAGGGCACTGGGTCCGAACCTTCCGCTTGGACCAAGTCTGACTTACGAACTCCCTCATCTCCCTTCCTTCCGGCTGGATTGGCAAAAGCCACTTTACCACAAGGAGCAAAAGACATTTTCACTAACACATTGGTGGCTGCATATTGGTCGAACTTCATAGAAAGCCTAAGAAAGGGGCGTATCCCATAGCTCTCAGGACAAGGGTAAAGGCCGAAACACTGCGTAAACGGGAAGGCGGTCTTCAAACCCGAAGGAAGGAAGGGAGGAAAATACTCTGTAAAGTGTAAACAAAGACGCCGGGATAAATCCTGCCTGTCGGATACTTTACTGGTCTGGTTTGCTGTACGAAGTACGAGAACGGCGAACTGGTGCGAAGCGACTGTTGTTGTTGTCTCAAGCAAAGAGGGTGGAGACTTGTCAAATTTAAAATCCAGAGCGCTATTCCCTTAAGGGTTTGCTTCCAGGAGAAACCGAAAGAGTCCCCCACTCATGTTTACCCACGCGTATACCTGCTGCTTTTCGGTAACTGCGGGTGGTTGGGAAGTCTTGAATTATCCCCCGAAGTACATGCGAAATTCCATTCGAAACTCTCAATTTAATGAAATCGTGAATAGCTTCAAGGCGTGAACCCAGGAACCTGATTGTTGAAGTACACCTAATTCTCCTCAATAAGCTATGATGATCAATCAAGTTCACTGCATAGACTATCTATCCCTTTCCTGGTGGATACTCATTAGTAATGCGGGCGTGCAACAACAAATCGAATGGCCAAGCGAAGTGCCCGGGTAGTCACGTCACCCGGTAGAATAATGGATACAGCTCTCAACGTCTTGATAGATCTACAGACTACAGAATAGGAACCCCACAAAAACTCTCTGGGATTGCAGATCTTCAGTTTCTCTCCCTCTCAGGGTCTGCAGCTCCTATTGCTGGTCTAAGCAGTACCCTTGCTTTTAGCGGAAGATGATCAACACGAACTGAAAACTCATTCTGAAGGGTTGTTCTGAGCCAAACCACTTCCAGATTCATCTCCTCTCACCAACATCTTACTATTCACGTATGTATACCATCCCAACTCGACCGACCCTCCGGTCCCTACTACTACTTCTTGTACTTCCACCCCTACTTCTCGCAGTCGCAGGACCCGTCACAGTCAGCAAACAAGATGCGGCCTCCACCTCGTACTCCGATCCTTCCTCCTCTTCAGACCCCTTCTCCATCTCCCTTGTCTCAGGCTTCTATGGCCCCGGGGCATTCGTCTCGTGGATCTTAGTAACCATATCCGCAATCCTCGACCACCTCTTCGCACCGCTTCCGCATCCTCCCGCCGCTGATGCCGACTCCTCGCCTGTCAGCAACAGCACCACCCCAGCAGCAGGCACCAACAACGACAACAACGCTCAGCCTGACAGCAACGAAAACAACGACAACAACCCCACCGACCCTCTTCCACCACCTCCTCCTCCTCCTCCCTCCACAACCCTGCCAACACAGACCCACCACCCACGTCGATCCTACGCCGAACTAATCGGCCTGGACCTAAACATAATCTCACTCCTCACGTGGCCCACCGTCGCCGCCGCCAACCTCGCCCTGTACCTCCCCCAGCTGCTCACGGGCCGCCTGCCCCCGGACCTCGTGGCCCGCGTGGCCGCCCCGCTGGTCGTGCTGCGCGTGTGGTACGGGCTGGGGGCGCTGGTGGTGGCCGCGTGGATGGTCAAGCTACCTGGTACGAGAGGTGGTAAGGTGTGGCGGGTAGGGGGCGGCTTGCTGCCCAGGCTGTCGTTTAGGCGCGATGTTTACTGCGTGCTGGTTTGGTTGGGGTTCGTGTTTGCGCTGAGGATGGCGGTGCTGGTCGTTGGGGTCGGGCCTGCGGGAGAAGAAGCCTGGTGGCTTGGGCCCGGGTCGAGGTTTGAGGCTGTTTTTTCGGCGGTGTTTTCGCTGCTTTTGGTGTGTGTATTCGTGCTCGAGATTGTTGTTTTATTTGTGTTTGAGATTGTTGTTTGGGAGGGAACGGGAGTTGCTAGGAAGGACTGGTGGTGCTTAACCTTGATAGTTGGGGTATGGGTTTTGGGAGCCGTGATTAATGGTGTTGTTGATAGAGTTTATTCAGACACACTAGGGGCCGAAGGAGAGAGCGCAACTTTGGAAGTAGAGACTGTCGCTTTTTACGCTGTGCTAGGTTTCATGGGTCCAGTGGGAGGCCGGAAGCTAAATACAACAGAAGATTATTATGTGCGGCTGATTTCGACCAAGCAGCTGTTGAAAAACAAGTATAAAAGCTCACGAAGGTACTGGAGCGCTGTGGATCAGGTACTTTGGTTTCTGTGTATTACAGGCACGAACCCGGGGTCGTATACGAGATATTTGGTCGATGGACAGCACTTGATGAGCGTGACTAGTTTCCTAGTTACCCTTTTAATACTCTGTTTGGTTTTAACATTGGCTCTCGGAGTGTTTCCGCGGGTGAAACAACGAATTCCGAGAAGGGTTTGGTCTCTTGGTGTGAACGGGCTGAAAGTTTGGACAATAGCGAATATGTTGGAGAATCAGAGTGTATCGGGTCTCTGTACGGTTTTCACAACATTGTTTAACCTTGTTATATTTGCTATCAGGCCTGACTTGATGCTCCCAATTACTGGATCTGATTGGAAAGACTTAGACCAGATAACAGCAATGGTTTTGAATGGTGCTCTTCCTATGATCATCAGTCTCCGGATGGTATTGGTATCATTGTGGTGACACAAGACTGCAGGGAGATCTGTAAGGAGAAGAAGCTCGACTGCAAGCATCGCAATCAGACAATTAACTTCTTTTCCGGAAAATACTCAGGTAGGAGATATATGATCTCGTTATGACGTCTCCATTCCAGATTAGTATTACAAGTCTAACTCCTAAATGCTTCTAACTAACGTAAACAGAAATCAGTCCCTGTTCTAAACGGCCCTCGTCTGATTCAAAAATCTTAGGAACCTTCGAAATCGAGCTGCTTCCAAACCCGAGATACCTGTCAGATGCAGGTTGCTCGTAAGGCCTTCAGTTCTCAACAACTAAGCGAGGCCACGGAACGGATCCGAACCTCTAATTTAGGGTATATATCAAAACATCCAACAGCAATACCTTCATCCACACATCTCCCCGCCGATTCAAATATGCCGGGTAGCAGCACGCCTTTGCTGATCAATCTCAGCTCTTAGACCCGGGTATTTCCTTGAATTAAGTCCATGTCGCATTACGATTTTTTCCAAAAATGTCGACACTAGGTCGTTAAACGGTTATGATCAGGGCTACCCATAATCGAAGGCAACCTAGGAGTTTGGGTAGGAGCTTGGATAGGAGCTTGGATAGGAGCTTGGATAGGAGCTTGGGTAGGAGCTTGGGTAGGGACTTGGACAAGAGCTAGGGTGGGCTCATCGAACCGCTTCATCGCGAAACGGAACCTGTCGACGCGGAACATCCTCTCCAGCACCAGTGTCTTCATACGCAGTACCGTCTCGCGGCAGTAGGCCTGGATCTTCCAGTCATACGAGCACAGCACCGCCCTCCGCATGCCTCCTTCCTGTCCGCAAATGAATACGGCCGACGGTGGATTGTGCGCGTAGAACTGGGTGACGGTAAGCGAATAGGTGTCGACCAGTGTAAACAGTCTTTGCCGCTGCTGCCCACCGCCGCCGACCTGGTCGCAGCCAGGCTTGTGGTCTTTTTCATTAATGAAATTGGTGATGTTGCGAGTAGCCGGAGGTAGCGATTCACGCTCTTCGAACTGTTCGTTGAGGCGATGCCGCGAGAGTAGGCTGCCGTTGGAACTCCAGGTAAGCCTACTTTTACTAAAGCCGAAGAGTGACCTCTCCAACTTGTCTATGTCGACCTGGCCTTCGATACCGATGAACCAGGCTTGTGTGCTCCAGAACTTGCCCATGTACGCAGTGTAGAGGAGGTACGGAGCCGAGAGAATTATGATAAAGATTCCTGTAGTTAAGAAGGCCATAATCACCATAGGTGCGACAATGGCGGGATCCGGACTTGTGCCGGGGGGAGTTGTGCCGGGGGGTTTGTTATGTTCATTTGTGTAATCAAGAAAATGCCTACGAGGAACAGGATGGGTGAGACTCGGACAGCAAGCTTACTGACCGTACGGAACGCAGTTTTCCGCATCATAAAAGCCACGGGCTCCAAACTTTCCCAGTGGATAGATGCTCCGTATGCTCCATCCAGCAGCACGATCCGATCGTCGACAACGCCGGCGACCTGACAGGTAGGTTCAATATCCCATAGCTGCATGCCCCAGGCATCTCTCATGTCCGACCAGTCCGCATCAGGATTTGGCGGTAGGGTGCAGATCAGGCGCTCAAGAAGCCTCTGGCTATCGTTAGCTAGGGATAAACTGGCAAAGGCCTCAAAACCGCTCTCGTTTTCAACTGCCTTTGGCATGCGTCGTAGCAGGCCTTTGAGCGCGTATGCGAGATCGGCCGGGGCCCAGGGGTTTGTGTTGCGGCGTCGGAGGCATTGTAAGGCGAGTTGGACCAGCTCAAGGGGGGTGAGGAGGGTAGTTCCGTTGAAATGGTCGACAAGCTGCCGGACTTCTTCGCTATCGCGGCACGATATCGCCGCCAGGTCCCGTTTCGTTAGCTTATATGGCGAAGTATCCTCAGGTTCCACGGATTTGCGCTGGCTGAACAGGGAGATCCTGTGCTCAGTTGGGGCCAGCAAGATCTCTGGTAAAACCCAAAGGCGAGATGCCCACGTTTGAAGCCACAATCTTTCATGGCTTTCGTCAAAATCCTTGTCTTTCTGGTCGTTTGGGGCGCCAGTGACGACAGCCATCGAGTAGGCACCTCGCACCACGTCACAGATGCGGTACACATCTTCGCTGGAGCCATTTGATGCGGTCGAGCCGGCATCGCCGGACCGAGTGTTTGCAGCGTCTTCTAGGATACATTCGAAATCTATCCAAAAGGCCCGTTTTCCGGCTGCTCTGGTAGCAGCAATCGCGAACCGAAGTAGTTGGTTCCTGTCCCTTGCTGCCCACACGGGATTCCGCCGCATATCCACGCAGAATGCTACCCTTGTATAAGAGATGAAAACGTACTCGTCGTCGCCGGGATCGCCGGGCGCAAGGAAGTACGACCCTTCTGGATGGAGCTTGTTCAACTCGTTGTCCTTCAAAAAGCACAGTACGCGTGGTCTCACCGGCCTGTTCATGAGCCCGCGGTAACCGTCGTGCTCGGATACGCTGAATTCGTCGCGTGTTATGCTGGAATCGTCAGCTTCGCTGAAACTTTCGGTTTCGCCATTGGTTTCTGCGTTAGCGAGAAGTAACGCCTGGCTCTCTTCATCAACGCTCTCATTTTTGACTATATGCCGGGTGCCGTGGTTATTCTCGCATGGATTCCTTGATGCCTTGGAGTAGTAGCGATCGCGCTCCCGGATCGGATCGTAGAAGCCGTTGTTCCGAAGGTTTCCTCCGACCGACTGTGGTACTGACAACTGACCCTGGTGTTAGCACAAAGACTCTTAGGACAACTACAGTATAATAACAGAAGCTTTGGCGGAGGTCAGGAAAGCTTACTAGCACCAACATAGCCAGGCAAGACGGAATCCATTTAATTGCAACATCGACGTATGGATTTCCCATCCAGAGCCTGCCGGCTTTAGACCCAGGCTGTGTACTTGCCCACGTCCAATACAAGACTTTGGTCAGAGGGCTTCGTTTTACTTTGGAGGGCACTCGCTTCCATCCTGGCTGATCAGGTGAATTGATTAACTCCGGTTCAATCACCTGGACCTGGAGAAGTGAAAGACGGGCGTCGTGCGGGCGTATGTAGTGTTCGTAGCGTTGGTCCTGAAGGTTAACATTGATGATCCTACCCTTCGAGTCCCTTTTCATCTTTAGGTGGGCCATTGTGGCCTATGTAGTTGATTCGAAGTTCAGCCCAAGTGTGGCGTGCTGGACTCTTGTTGCAATTTTTTTTTTCGATATATACCTAGGTATACATATATATATATATATAAAGAGGGTGATTAGAAGTAGAGAAAGTACAGGCTTAATTGTTGTCACAATATACGTTCTACTATCCAGTATAAGTACTTTCTTTTGATGGGTGAGATCAACGTAGCAACTGGTAGACAAGACAGTACTTGCCCACTACCCATGCAAAGGGCATGTACCGTAGTAATCCTCGCCGCATTGCCGCAATATCGAGACACCAATGGCTACAAGTTATCCAACGCGCTCTGTCGCAAACTCCACCCGCGCTCTAGGCCTCTTTCGAAACTGGTACGAACGAATCCTGGGGTCAGGAGTATGACCTTAAAGCATTAGGCGCTGTCGCCTCAGCCTTGCTAGGCTTGCGGGGATTTTTCCCAACAGGAGTGTTGGGTACAGTCATCAAATGTTAAACATGCAGGTTGCGTGCTCGCCCAGGGAACACATGTCATACGATCGAGATACCTAAAAAATAAGTCCTTTTACATAGACTTCTTGAAGAACATCTCTTTGCCTATTAAGGATTTTGCCTCGTAGTCATGACTTTGAACTAGCATGGAGAGATTTTTCAATTAGTTGTCAATCTCTTACATATACCTAGGTACATGATACGGATATGTTTCAGGGCTCCCGGACTGTGTTACCGAGAGAGGGCAGAACCTAAAACAAAGGCAACTGGGCCAAGCGCTCTTCAACAATGCAAAACTTCAGACTAATTATTCTACACACACACAACATTGCGGCTGCTCTGCCGAGGATGCGGTTCAGTCAATTATTCTCCACGAAGAAAATTTCTTTGAACCCGCATGGCTCTTGTCAAAAAAGCAAGATAGACGAAACGTCTCCAATACAGTCAGATGTTAATTATACAGGGGTAGAATAGCAGCACCCTTCTAAGCTAGATAGGTAAGAACGGGGCGCACGTCGCATGCGCGATGGTTCTACACGTCCAGCCCACGCCGACCCCTTTCAGCCCAGAAGCTGGGCTAAATTAAGCGAACCCCGGTAAGAAAGACGCAGCCAAGTTTCTCCTAGTAAGTTCCCTTTACAACGCTTGTTCTTCTTCTTCTTCTTTTTCTTCTTCTTCCCGAATCCCAAACGGCCGTCAGCCCACCGGTTCTTCGATCCCCCTTTCATTAATTATTGTATCATGTTATAGAACACCCAGCATAACTAACTACCTACGCAGCTCGGCCGAAGTAATTAGCATGGTAGTCGAAGATCAGACCCAGTCCGTTCGTGATAATGGCTTGGTTTAACGAGTACTGATAGGACAATGCTGCAACACACACATATGTTAGCATATATCGACTCCTCCGAGCAAGCAAAGAAGCGAGCCTTGTAATATTCACAAAGCGAACCAGACAACAAAGAAAAAAGAGAAACGAGAAAAAAAAAGAGAATCACTTACCCCTCCCATTCCCCGTCCCCTCCATCCCAACCGTCGCCGACCCCCCCAGATCCGTCGTGGAGAAATACCTCAAATAAACCCTACTGGGCAGATTCTCATAAAAAGTCGCACTGAAGCTATAAAGCGGCCCATTCGACGGCGCCGCATACCTCCCCATCCTCCAATCGAAAGTAACCGTCCGATTCCCCACCCCCGCCCCACAAATAGCATAATCCACATAGTGCCTCTGTCCCGAATACACATACAAATCATCCCAGAAAACGTGCAGGTACGGCGCACCCGCAAACGCAGGCAACCCGCGGTTCGTAAAATCGGCGGAGCCCGTGGCGGCACCGATGCCGATGAGCCCGTTTGTCGAGGGGGCGACGGTCGTGCTGCAGGCGTCGTAGATGCAGATGGGGAAGGGCAGGACGAGGCGGTAGAAGGTGTCGTCGACGTTGGTTAGGGCGGTGGAGAAGGAGCCTACGATTAGATTTGGGGTGACGCCGTTGTTGCAGGTCGTTGGGTACTGCGCGCAGTTGGCGTAGGCGGTTTCGGTGGCGATGGCGGTGGTGGTGCGGGTTGAGGTCCCCGTTGCGACGCGCGAGCAGGCGGAGGAGATCTCGAGCGGGTGTCGGCCGCGGAAGAGGGAGGGGGTAGCGCTGGCTTGGCGCTTTGCGAGGGGGGTGGCGGTGGCCGCGGTGGTGAGCGTTGGTGAGGTGGTGGCCCCGTCCTCTGCATCTGCGTCTGTGGCGGCTGCTGCGGCCGCTGCGGCGGCTGAGGTCGCGGAGGCGTAGATGCCGGAGACGGTGAGGGATTCGCCGGGGATGGTCACGGCGGCGGATGTGCCTGAGGGTGATTCCTCTTCGTCTTTCTGCGGCCAGACGGCGACTACGGCTTCGACGATCTCGGCATCTTCGCCCTCGCCCTCGTCGCGTTTCGTGGGGATGGATTCTTCGGGGCTTCCCGATGGTAATGGGTTCCTAGCGACCACTAAAGGTGTACTTCCGGATCCACAAGCTTGTACGGTAGTCGTCCGGGAGGTTACTAGAGTGGTGACTGGAGCGATGTAGGAGTTGAACGACGTACAGAATGGTCCAGCTTCTGGTAGCAGTCCTGGAATATCAGAGGGACAGATGGGTCTGACTACGTCGGTGGAATTGTAATATGTATAGCTTGACTGGATGGTGAAGCGATTGCCGTCGCCATCCCATTGTCCGTCGTTGGTGCCATATACACTGGGGTCCCAGTATTGTGTATACATCGAACAAACCCTTTGATCTTGTGAGCATTCTAATCTAGCGTAAGTTCAAGAGAGACTTACTGTCCTTGACTCACGCCGTTCCTGGTGAGGATGTACGTGTTGAAGAACTTGCAGAGCCTAGGTGCTCTACCCTCGTTATGATCGGCATTGTAATCACTAGTCGCCTGGCACACGGCCGCGCAGCGGTCAGGGTCGAAGGGAGAATTGTCGTTGAAGAGTCGCATTCTAGGTATGTCAGTTACTAAGATCCCATACAGTCTACAATCAATCAAGCTTACCCCAGATACGCATCGTTCCCATTGCAGTCAAGGGGAGCATTTATGGCTCGAGAAGCAAGTGGAGACGGAGGAGCATATCCGAAGACGGTTGGTGTGGCCGTTAGAACATAACCTGGAGGAGCAAAGTCAGATGTCGTAGTTTTTGGAACGTGTTCAACATTAGTGACATACCATTGCTTCCAGCTATCACCACGTGAAATTGATGTCTCCATTGACCAGTGTTGCGCGCATTATCAGCAGATACAGGTCCACCCCAAAAGGTGCAGACAATATTTGCAGCAGCTTCAGGATTCGGACAAGCCTGCTTACTGTTAGCCCATCTCAATCAGTATAGTATCAAAAGCCTACTTACGTCTCCAGGACTTGCGACGGGGTCGCGCTCGAAGTCTTAAAGTGGAAAAATCAGCGAGCTGAAGCCATTAAGAAGAGGAAGCAGAGATCGTCCTACAAATATTAAAAGCTTGGCATCTGGAAGTGATGTTGCATCGATTCGCACACCACTGGGTATCATACGACGGAGCCAAAGCGTACCTAAAACCAAGTAAGTAAGAAAATATCTCCCTCTTTCCAAAATCACAAATAACGAAACAAAACATACCCCATGTATCCATTAGCCTGGCTACTCGCCTGCAAGTTGGAGAAAGCCTGCCGATAACCCTGCGGAACCGGCGCCGACTCAGCAGCCCGAGTGATATTCCCATCGCTCAGAAAAGCCTCCGCCGGGCTCAACACGGCACCGTACGTATTTGCCCTCGATGGCACCTCGGAACATGGCGGGCTACGCTCCTGCAGGTCATGGCGTGGTAACAGTAGCAGCGAGTCTCGCTTGACTTTATCCTCGTCAGAGGTAGGAGTAGTAGTCACTGGGGTCTCGAGGGCTTGCTCGACGACGGTTTCAATGGCGGCGTCCTTGTCGTAGCTAACGACCTGCGAGGGGAGATCGGGCACGATGGTGTACGTGGGGTCGGCGAGGGCGTTGACGTAGTCGAGGTCGATGAGCTGGGCGGCTGTGAAGGTGCTGAGCCCGAGGAGGGCGGTTAGCAAGTTGAAACGACGCATGTTTACGTATCAGTATCCGGATCAGAACCGAGGATGCGTGTATATGTGTGTGTCTATCTGAACAAGGGACGATCCTTGCCTGGATGAGCCGCCATTTTTATACTTTGCAGGTATGTAGGGTTTGAACTTTCAGCTTAAGCTTAATGCCGGGGGAGTGTGAGATGAGCGGATATGTAGGAACAAGGGCGGGACAGGAAGCTTGAGTCTAGATCGCGAAAAAGCAATTGCCTCAGCCACACCGAGCATATATTGATTGAGGCTTGAGAGGCTTGCATGGGATTCGCCTAGAGTGGAAATTGTTGCTGCACAAAGGCGCGTTCGAGGAGAGGTCCTCAGCTACGGGGAGAGCCGAGAGGCGTCCAACGAGGACGGCTGCAGCGGAGTCGAGGCGAGTGGCTTGGAGGAGTTCGAGAACGAAAGTCCATTATGATGGCGATGAATCAGAAAGTCGTCTCGAAATGCCCAAAGAACCGTCACCAAGATTCCCACGGTATGGACGAGGCTGGTCCGTAGAGCGGTGTGACTGGCATCGGCGCAATCCCGTACCAGATATTAAAACAAAACGTGCGAAAAGTGGTACCAGAGGCGGGTTCTTGCGGATACTTCCGACCCTACGGCTGTTTTAAGACCTTACTACTAGAATACTGATCTGTTCCTAGTTGGAGGGGCTCGGTAGTTATACAGACGGAGCTGGCGTACTATAGATCCGGCCTATAATGCTGAGGCGCGTCCGTGGTGGAGGCATATTGCTCCAGCAGCAGCCAGTTAGATTAGCGCACGTGAACAGGCTTCTCCAATCTCGAGGCCTCGAAAGCATTGAAAAGAAAAAGATAAGAAAGAGGGATACCCTCTGGGCCGATCGATACGATTGCGTGCAGAGTTTAACCAAAACACCTCTCGCCTAGCCGGAGGGATGTTAGTCGATTTAGTTCGCTTCCCTTCATTTCAGCTTTCTCCGACGGCGCGCGTTTTTCGGGCCAAGTGAACAAATCATTGGTCCTGGAGAGAAAGATATGGCTCGGGTTAAGGTTTTTTTTTTTGAATTTAGCTCCCGCCAGGAATAGCCCGTGGAGCCCGTACGTGCTGATCCACGTGCGGAAGGTGACACTGATCGACAGTAGTGTAGCCCACCCCCAACTTATCTCTACCAGCAACTTGTTTCCAAAAATATGTTGGGGAATTTCGCACAATCTACAGGTTAGAGAATTTCGCACAACCTCGTCATACTTAGTGGAGATAAGTTGCTGGTGGGGATAAGTTGGGCGTGGGCTATACTATGGCAGCGAGAAAGTCGACAAGCCTAAAAAGCGGAGACTGAAAAGCCTCGTAGGTGGTTGTGGCCACTGGCAGCCCAGCCCGGCCCTCTAGTACCATTTTCCTGTGTTAGCAGCCTGAGCTCGCGGTATAAAAGGGGCTTGGCGGCTGCGCGCTGGACAGAGATACGGTACGGGCTTTTCCCCTATCTAACCAATCGTTTGTCCGTGTAGAGAAACGCGCTTCCGTCCAGGTTGATTTCCCATTGATTCATTTATTTTCTTGGTCTTTCTCCCTCCAGTGTCCTTTTTCGGGATATCAAAGAGACTTCATGCCACGTGCAGCGTATCACTTGCACCCACGTTTGCACCCACGTTTTTCGCATGCGATCCACGCTGCCCCGCGCTACCGAGAATGTCGATTGGGGGAATGAAGGCGCTCTGACTTCTTTTGGGTCCCGATAGAGATAACCAGGTTCTGGAGCTGGGCGCTTGCCGACCTAGACATGGTATCGGGAGACACGGGTAGGTAGTGTTTGCCGTGGCCGGTTACGGTTACTTGCACGTATTGCGTACGAGAGGAAACACTTGCCCGTAGGGGAATCGGAAGAACCGGCAAGTGATTAGTAGAGTTTTGTTTGGGTTTCCGTGGGTTGGGAACAGGAAAGCTTTCCCTGTTTAGAGTTCGGTTGTTTTGACGGTCAGTCGGTCACTCGTCTCGAGTTTCGTTACCAAAGCTTCTTATTATTGTCCCACGGTGAGTCGATCTTGTCGTAAGAAAAGCCCGCCGAATTACATTCAAATTTAAGGATCGCGTGAGGCATAAGCACTTGAAAAGCAATAGTAGTAACAATAGGGTATATTTCATGAGATAGTTAGAACCTATCTACATTTTTGAGTCTATATCTTTATTCGTGCTGTCTTTCCCCACCTAGCGATTTGAGCTCGTCTTTGAAATCAATCCTGCTCAGGCAAAAAGTCTACAGCAGGATCCCATTCCTTCTCGATGTATCTGCTTTCCTCAAGACCCAATCTCCATACACCTTTTACATCTCTGAACCACCCAAAGCGGTATTCCTTTCCAGACGCCGCAAGGTAATCATCCCGTAGGCTGCTCGATACGTCTGCCAGTGGCTCAAAGTCCTTCAATATCCGGCTATGGATCATCCATGGAAGGACATCCCCTAGTGACTTCGGCATCCGTGGAACTCTAGGTCGACGCCTCATAAAATATACGTAGATGGCAGCTAAGATGTATGCAACAAACAGTATAAGCGAAACGGTAAACGCTGGAATGGAAGGTTGCCATCTTGCGATACGGTAAGTAATCGTTGCCGGAGTATCCATCCGAGCATCATCTCTGGAGAAGATCTCGTCCTGGTACAATGCTAAGTAGGAGCTGAATGCTTGCGCATATAGCTGAGACGCGGAGGTTTCGAGCACAGAGTTGTTCCGAGCACCGTCTGGGTACAACAGCTCGCGAGTGCGTGCCGTAAGCAGGCCTCTGTAGTCAAAAGCATTGCGGGCTATAGCAGTTTCGAATCCCTTAAAAGCGTTATTGAATGCCCTCAAGTGAGAATCGAGAACTATGGTGCTCGGCAGATCCTCCTCAAGTTCTATTTCAGCGACTCGAAAGGACTGTATCATTCCGTTGGCGTTGGTTGTTATATCGAACACGTTTATTTCGAGCTGAATTCGACATACCGTACCGTAGAGCTCCATTTCATTCTCAATTTGAGGCCCGCTCCTCATTTCTGCAAGACCGACCCAATCTTGGCAGTTCAACTGAACTCGATCGCTATAACGGGTTATATTCGGACCGAAGCTAATGAGCCAGAAAAAACAATCTGGCAGAACTGATGTAGGCACGTTCTTAATATCGAAAAAGGCTTCACCAGTTTCATTGTTCCAAGCCAGGTCGACTGATCTCTCAAAGTTGTCACCCGGGAGATCATAAGAATACATGTATGGTCCTATGGACGAACAGTCGAGCGAGGCCCCGACTCCAACTGTTCTAGTATTAACAACTGATTGAGTGTCGATTTCAGCACCAGCCATATCAAGCGGCAAAAAGAAGTATTCTTTAGACATCCAGGGCGGAAGCAGAGTATTATCGGTAATATTAGTGCGCACTAAGTCAAGGACTTCACTCATAACATTTTGAGGAGAACCCAGAGAATCACTTTGGATCGGCAAAACTGATGATCCATATACAGCGGGCAGGTTCAAGGTTCTTGAATCTGTCATAAAGGATTGCGAGAACCAGCCACCCGTCATTACGCTAAGCAGACTTGTCGAAAGGGTGACTATCGATACGATAGTAATAAAGATGTTGCGATTATTCAGAGACCGGTAAAGCACAAAAAGTGGAGGTCTGGAAGCGTAATTGGGTGATAGAGACCGAGCAGCTGGTGCGCCCTTATGAAGACTGATCCAAGGCTCTAGATTTGACATATCCCTATGGATAACGGTCCATCCAACAACCAAAAATGAAACCACCACTGTGGGTAGAAATTGCCAGAGTAATGCGGCTTTGAAACTCGTAGAGTCGGCGAGGTAAGTCAAATCGACGCTTGATGCGATGGCGAAGAGAATCGAGCTTCCGATCAGAGCGACACAGAGTGCGAAAAAGAACAAAATGTCGCTGGTATTCGGAAACTGAGACTGCATCCTTAGCTCCCGGAGATATCTTATCTTAGATTCCTTGTGAGCGCTAAATTTTGACGGTGACAATGACAGTTCCTGATAGACTATTTTTATGTGCTTTCTTTGTTCCGTCCACTTACAAAAATAGCTGTCAGTGTTCCTTAGAATCCATCTACTCGGAGCCGTTTCCCACTTTGAGCCCAATTCTTGCCCAGAATCCGAATCGCTGAAAAAATGAGATATTAGTGTCGCAAATGAACCTAAAGAATCTGGATCATGTCGAAGGATAGTTTTCGTGTTCCAGCGGACGAAAATTAACAAAAAGCAAGTCAGCGCCGAAAAACCCAGGATGATCTCAGAGATAATTGCAAACGTTCGATTCACCCTGATGGCGACCAATTGCTGGGTGTGAGTAGCTGAAGTAGTTGCAGGTATATCGGAGCGGTCAATTATCGAGGCAAACTGCAAAGATGACAGAGACCTTAGTATATCTTCTATAGAATCCTGAATTATCGAAGGTTGCCGTAACGAATCATCGTCCATTCTGGCTTTCAATATAGTGCTCATGGACGTTGGATTGAAGTAAATAAAGACTTGATTCGGGTCAACCGGTCCAGAGTTGTTCGTTATTCGGCTGTCATCTGGAAGGGCGATAGTATTTTGCATTGTGTCTATGTTCAAATCAGACTCTGAAAGATAGTACCTATTATTTGAGCCGTCAAGATAAACTTCGGAAACTGCCATATCGGTGTCGAACGATACCCGACCGGTGTCACGGAAGTATTTTAAACCACAAAGAAACCCTGCAGCAGTTACATTGATGATATCACGAAAGTTAAAGTCAGGTTCTAATAGGCCTTCATTGGCAGTCAATTCGCTAGTTTGCGCCTGGAAAGTATCAATGGGAGCTCCCATCCTACCATCTTCACCTTCTAGGGAAACCACTTCGTCAGATATCGAGAACTCCATTACGACGGAAAAAATGGAGTAATCTTTGCAGCCATCTAAAATAGAAACTCCCATGATTGCAATATCGTCCGCATACACGTCTTGAAGTAGCGAAGCCACTGAAAATATGGACTGCCCGAGTGGAGTATGGATAGTGCCAATATCGGTAGTTAGATTGCATTGTCCTGCGGTGCCCGAGACTTCTGGTATTTCGAAATTTAGTCTCAGCATGCTAATGTCGCTAAAAATTTCACCCATACCAAGTCCAGCGTCGGACGTGTTTACTTCAAAGAGCGAGTCATCAGCTTCAAAGGTAGCTCTCATTACCTCTCCGAAGTTACCTATTTGCACGCAAAACGGTTCTGCACCATAAACTTGCGCCGTAGCATTCCATGACTCTTGGATCGACAATTCGCTTCGCTGAACTTGGAATGGGGACACGGCATATTCAGATGTCGTAAACGGAGGCCAAGCTGCGTTGTCAGCGAGAATAGAGCGCGCGTGATTGACGGTTTCCCCATTGAGAATAGTTTCTTGCTCTGTCGGGGACCGAAGACCCGTCCAAGATCCGATTTCAACATCCGATACGCGATCCAAGACATCTACACCAAGAAGTGCACTTTGAGACGGAGCCAATAGTATAGTTATCAATAGAAAGGTTGAGGATGTAAGCGCAACTACCCAATGGCGCCTCTTTAAGGCCCTGTACGGGGTCGTGAATGCCGATTCGAACGAATAATCCAAGAAGAGCCGTGAGAGGGGAAACTCTTGCTCCTTCGAAATCTGGAGATAAGGCTCCAGTCGTTTGATATCCAAATCAAGTGTCAACCAAAATGAAGAAAAGATGATTGCCATTATGCTCGGCAGGAAGTTGTAGGTGAAAAAGACCCTAGGCGGAATGTTCTCTGTCGAGGCGTAGAAAGCAAGACCTTGATTCCTGTCGCTTTCTCTCCTAAGAACCTCCACGCAGCAAAGTAATGTAATTGATATAATGGTTAGAAACCCTAGGTAGGGTCTCCGAGTAGACCATGGCTTCCATGCTGTACTCCGAACGTTCTTCTGGGGTGTAATTGGAAGTCCGAAGCTGGCGAGTCTCGACTCAAATGGTTTAAGAGGGAGCGGTTTCTCTGTTACCAGTCAGTGAATTTATTCAATGGCGTTCGGTAGAGTACAACTGTTGATTTCTAGCCACGAATCCGATTGAAGCGGATAATAATTGGTGTCCATATCTTGGACGGATGTAGCGTTCGAGGGATCGGGTAGGTAGCCATGTATCTGTAACGAGCGGCAGGCAGGAAGGATGATAAGTACTTATGGGAACGAAAGAAGAGATGAAAGGATACATAGCGATTCGCAACGTCGCCGTAGCGTTTTGTCCTGCCTCGTCGTCTGGTCTCTCTGGCGGCGAGGCTGAAAGACTAAGTTACCAACTCACCTCCCGAGACTCAGCTTTACTACGGTCTCAATCTTAATTCTTACCTTTGTCTACCAAGCGACTTTGGATCGGGATTATTTTATGTGAGCGAAAAAATTAATCCGCGCCGAAAACCAATCAATTCCCCGGTCGCAAAATACCTTGGCAAACAGGGATAAAACTTGAGACCATAGTACATAGTAGTACATTACCAATAATGGCAAGAGGTGCGACATTTACAATTCTTGTGATGGGGCCCTCTGATCATTCATCCTTTCGGGGCCAGCCTTGCGGGAGGCGCGGTTGTGCTAATGCAATGCAGAAACCCGATGCCAAGCTTGGAAATTGGGATATTCTTAGAAAATCGTGGGCTGATCCCGCGGTCGCAGCGAAGGTGCGAAACTCGTGGCTTTTCCCGATACTCTCACAAGGGAACAACAGGATTAAATTTTCAGCAGGCTGATGGTGTCTAATAAGCTGTCCATCATAGCTAGAATCCACGACCGACTTCTGTGCGTTTTATAGATTCTACTCCTCTATTAGCATTTGTGTACACAATAAAAACATCTCCATATCTAAACCTAGCGGCACCGCGTCTACTTACTTGGAGTGCATGAGGCACGAACCTGCGGGGCATGAGTGGCTTCGATGTCCGCCAACGATGGCTATGCCACCGTTCCGCACACTGTTACAGGCCCGGTCGCATATTTTCGTGTAGGCATGCCTTCGAAGTGAAATGACAGGCAAGAAATGCCCCGGTTGTATGTCGCATAAGCGAGCGTAGGTCTCATAGTCGCGCCTCCGATCAAGTGCGACAAAGGAGGTGGTAAGAAAGGCTGCCACTAGCGCAGAAAATCGATACTTGAATTCACCTATTGACCTCGGGACTCAGCACATCTACAAGCAAGTATAAGTAAATCAGAGAGAGATATATCCACTCTTATTTTATTGACGAGGTTTCTATAATCTATCCTATCCATCTAGCCAAATCCATCTAAGAATTGTAGACCGCACTTGCTTTTTCATTTCT
>JANIPN010838857.1:0-10032 GCA_027478595.1 Erythroxylum anguifugum
ATTTCGACTAGTATTTTAATAGTTTATATTCTTTTAAACGCTTCGTCGCGTATTAGCGCGGAAATTTTCTTTATTATACGAAACTAGATCTCGAGCTCTTTAGTAGAAGAAATTTTTACTATTATAGTTACTAATTCTTCGAACGCTTTATCGCGCGCTAATATGAGAATTTTCTTTATTATATAAAGCTAAATCTCGAGCTCTTTAATAGAAGACGCTTTTATTACTATAGTTATTAACTCTCGAGCTCTTTAGTAAAAGAAATTTCTACTACTATAGTTACTAACTCTCGAGTCCGCTCGTTTATAATCGGATACTAATCTATCGCTATTTTTAAGATTACTTTATTAAATCTCGAGCTTACTAATCTATCGCTATTCTTAAAATTACTTTATTAAATCTCGAGTTTACTAATCTATCGCTATTCTTAGAGTTACTTTATTAAATCTCGAGTTTATTAATCTATCGCTATTCTTAGAGTTACTTTACTAAATCTTAAACTTTTTATAAGAATTATCGAGATATAGTCTTTTAATCGATATTCTCGACTAAATAGTAATTTATATTCTTTCGAAATTTAGTTTAGATAGTATATAAATTAGTATTCTCGAAGCGCGAGATTAGATAGATCTCGATAAAAGCTCTTATTCGATAGTAGAACTCTAAAAGCGACGATCGCTTTTAAAATTCTAGACGATTTTACGAACGAGACGCTAAAATAATAGCTTATAGATAAGAAACTCGATCGATTTTTAATATCGACGATTCGCGTAAAGAGCGATAGTATCGATTTATTAGTCGTTCGATCGACTCGATCGTTTATTTAGTACGGACTATTATTAATAATAGATCTTTAATAGACGAGTCGAAAGATTGAGATATAAAATAAGATTCGAATCGTTTCGAGTAATATTCGGATATTTCGATATAGTCTCTTTTTACGGTTCGGTTAGTTCGGCCGTTATTTAATACGAACTATTATTAATAATAGATCTTTAATAAGAAACTCGAGATATTTAGACGTAAATAAGATCTAAATCGTTTATTTCGAGTATCGTTCGATATTCTATCTTTAATCGTTCGGATACTTTTCGAGCGGTCGCTACTCTCTTCGCTAATCGTTATATATATTTATCGCTTAGTCGCGCTATTCGGACTATCTTTTTTACGTTTTAGATACTCTTCGAATATTTCTTTTTAGAATCTTATCGCGTTTCTCTTTCTTAATCGAATCGAATTATAATTTTAGCTCTCTAATTTACGGTTTAGATCTCTTTCTCTAAGTAACGCTATTCGTAGCGTTTTTTCGAGTCGGTTATCGGAAACGGAACGTTCGATACTAATATTATTATACTATATCGATTAAAGAGATTACTCGAAATATATTTTCGTAATTTATAGTTACGCTCGTTAGCTTCCGAGCGGTATTTTTATTATTTATTAGATATTATAACTAATTCGGTGACTAATTTTTATTTTCGGATATCGACGTTAGCTTATTATAATTATTTTCGCTCTTTACGATTTATTACTATTTAGTTTCGGATACGAATTCTAGCTTAGTTTATTTCTCGAGTTTATATTATTATTTCCGGATTCGTTTCGAATAGTTATTATTATATTTTATCACTATTTTTATTATTCGATATAAGATATAGATAACTCTCTTATTTTTCTTTATTTAGTAGCGATAATAGTAAATTTCTAACTACTATATTTTCTATATATATAAATCGTACTCTCTTCGTTCTTCTCTTCTTTTCTTTCTTATAGATTTATCTCTTATTCGTTACTCTTATTTTTTAGTCTTATTAAATATCTTTATTATCGATAAATATCGATTTTCTATATTCTCCGAGTTAGAATCGATCTAGAGAGATTCGATTTTAGTCGCTTCGGACTCGAGCCGCTTCTTTTAATTTATTTATATTTTTACTAATATCTTATAGTCTAAAGCTATTCGATTATTCAATCTATACTCGATAGCTAATATTCCGAAATAACTCGAGAACGAAACGAAATATATTTAATATACTCGATATTTTTAAATTTAGATCGATAAAGAGCTATCGAATTCTCGTCGTTATACGGAGTATATTCGACTAAATAAATCGATCTATTATTACGCGTCTAGTCTAACTAACTATCTTTATTATATTACGAAAGACTATAGAAATTCGAAATATATAAAGAATAAAAGTTTAAAATAAGTTTTTCTCTTTATTTATTTAAATAAAATCTCGACTCGAGACTAATTACTTTAACTAGAGATACTAAAAGTATTTCCGAGAATAAATAGAGCTCGAAACGTAAATAAATCGAGTAAATCTCGATACTATATACTCGTTTAATCTTAGTTCGAAATAAGACCGAGAAGAAATTTATTTCTTTCGGCGATAAGAATACTAATTATTCGAAGAAGCGATCTTTTCGCTCGAGTAAAAAATAAATAATTTAACTCAGTAATATAGCTCGAAAGCTAATTTTAGCTATAGAGCGATTACTATTTTCGATAATAAGATTTCGATCGAGAATATCGAGCCGTCGGAGATATCGAAATAAATATATTATATTCGAATCTATATTCGAGCTAACTTTTCGATACTAAATTAAAGAAATTCTTCGCCGTTAGAGCTTCTAGTTCTAAATCGTAAAAAGATTTCCGTTCGAACTAATTTTTTAAAGTATTAATTCGATCTTTAGTATTTCGAAGAAGAAAAAGAAGAGACGTATTATCTCGATCGAGACTCTCGAGCGTAAGAAGATCGAGAAGATCGAGAAATCGAAATAGAAAGCGGAGAATTTAAATACGGCGCGAATCGCGAAACTATCGATCGAACGCAAAAAATAGTTAGAGATTTAAAAAACGGACTATTCGAAATAGATAGTCGCTCTATCCGCCGTATACGCTACGAGTAAAAGTAAGATCGAGAAGAAGTTCGTCGTCGAGATAAATTATATATTTAAGATTTAATTAGATAAGAAAATAAAAATCGAATCTACTATAAAAGTCTAAATCGAAATAAAATCGAAAATAAAGACCGAGATTACGGCGAACGAAAAGATCGAGACTATATCTTCGACGAAAAAAAAGAATAAGATCGCGTAGAGTAAAATCGACGCGAAAATAAGAATTAAAATTCGCGAATAAATTAAGAAGAGAATCGAGATAGAATAGATCGAGAAAAATAATATCGCTATCGGAGATTCTATATTTATTTTCGCGTTCGCGATCGAAATCAGTATCGTAGCGAAGAAGATCGAGTATAAGAAGATAATCGCGAATCTAGATAAGATAGTCTATTTCGCGTAATCGCTAGTCGAATAGCGAATCGATAAGAAAGAAATTAAATATATAGAGTTTTAGAGTTAGAGATATCGACTCGAACGTATAACTATCTAAATTATAATCTATATATAGCGTTATATTCGTATCTAAACGACGATCCGTAAGATCGAGATAAAAGTAAAGATCGAATAGATAATAAAATTACTCGCGACTATTAGCGAGAATTTAGAGAAGACCGAAATTCTATTCGCGTTCGACGAATAGTACGCCGAGATCGAGAAGACGATCGAGAAGTGTATAAAGATATCTATATTCGACGAGAGATACGCCGAGATCGAAAAAAAAACCGAGAAATATATTAAAGCGTTCGTTACTAAGAAATCGACTAAGGCGAAAATCGTTCGAAAGAAAATACTCGAGACACTAGCGAAGATTAAAAAGAATATTCTAATATTATAAAATATCGCGATTTCGGCGTCGATCGAATATAAAAAATAGCGAATCGAACTAGCGACGTCGATCGAAGAGAGAAAAAAATCTATCGAGATTAAGAGCGTTAGCGCTCGAGAGTCTAACGCTAGCGATCGAACGATAACTTTAGCTTTAGCGTAAATATAGAAATATATTATAAATTTAGAGATAATCGACGAATTAACGAATTTAATTAAAGAGATAAGACGCTTATATATTTAGAACTAATTCGAGTACTATTTCTAATTTTATACGAATATAGATCTAAATAGCGTTCGCTCGAGCTTTATTATATTAGCGAATTCGAATACGTAGAGAGTTACGTCGATAACGATAGAATTCTAAGAGTCCGAATCGTCGAATATATCTAATATTACTATTTTTACGACTAAATCGATTATAATTAATAGTAGTAGCGAGTCGAGAAACGAATCGAATAGCGAGAATATAGATAAGATAAATAAACGATAAATAATTCGAGATCGTCGAGCTCTCTATTTTAATACTAATATTATCTCGAATTAGCGCTAGCGAATCGAATTTATTTAGAATTATTAAAGAAAATAATAATATTATAGAGTCCGAGTTTAAAAGCGATAGAGAGTCGATCGTTCTATATATTTCGATTTCTATATAAATATCGGATTCTATTCTCGAGCGCTCTTTAATCTCTTTCGAGCGCTTTCGTATCTAACTATCTTCGAATAATTCCGATTCGCTTAATTAGATTCTCGATAAAATATATATAGTTAGTATTATCTAGAATATAATAAATCTATAAATCGCTCGTATAGAGTATAATCTTAAATAATAGATTTAGTTTCTTACTCGAGTTATTCGTTACTTTAGTATCGGAATTTCTAGATATTCGGCCGAGTATTTTCAGCTATTTTCGACGTTCGAGAGAAAAGAGAAGTAACTATAGATCTATCGATCGAGCTAGATCGAAATAAGAAGACTAAATTAATTAATTCGGAAATCGAGAGTATTCTTTTATTATTTAATTTATTAAATATTTTTTCTAATTAAAATCTCCTTTATAGTACGTTATCTATATATTCGAGCTCGCTTTTAGCGATAGAAGACTAATTCGGAGATCTCCGTTCTCTATATTATAATAGTTTCTCGTTTCTCTAGTTTCGATTTTCTCGAGTACTCTATATAGAACGCTCGAATTCTTACTCTTATATACGTTAGATTCTCGATTAGTTCTTAGTTTATTTCTTTATAATCTTTCTATTTTACGAGATATTCGAATATCTAGTTTCGAATTCGACTATTTTCGATATATTCGATTTTCTATTTATCTTTTCGATTATTAACGAGATCGTCTTATCGAACGGCGGCGGATATTATTCTATCTACTTAAAATAGTTCGAGTAGAACTATATTAAAGATATTATAAATATATCTTCTCTCGGAGAGATCGAGACGATAAGTCGAGCTATCTAAGAGTTTTTCGAGAATCTTAAACGATCCGAGTTTCTTCTAATAGAGTTTTTTTATAATTTTATTAACGATAACGTTCTTTCTATTTAATAGAATCTTATCGTCTATTTCGAGCTTAAATTTCTTTCGACGATTATTATAGTATTTCGCGTACTATTCGTTCGTCTCGCGGAGTTTTTCGCTTATCTATTTTAGAATTAATTAATATCGCTAGTATATTCGTTTCGATAATTTCTATTCTTTAATTCGAGAGAGTTATTAGTCGAGTCGAGCGACTATTACGTCTAATCTATACTACGATCGTTATTTCTAGTTTATTTCGAACGGTACTCGATCTATAGTCGAGTGCGAGCTATTATTATACGCGAATTCCGCGTATAGTAAGAGTTTCGTCTAATCGTTCTATTATTTATTTATAAAGATTCGAAGATAGATCTCGATTATCTAATTTTAGCGTTCGGTCTATCTATTCGCTTAAGAGTAGAAAATTATCGTAAGATTATCTCGAATATTTATATATATAAATTATTTCTTTTATTCCGTCGAGCGAAATAGTTTATCTCTATTCGTAATAATATTCGACGGAGTACTATAGAGTCGAACGATCTCTTATATAAAGATCTCGATAAAATCGTCTATATTTAGATCTTTTCGCGTTAGAATATAGTATATTATTTTCGTAAATTTATCTATAATAATTAGAATTATATTCTAGACGATATCGATATAGATCGAGCTACTCGAAAGATCGGTAATAAAATCTATAGTAATCGTTTCCTAAGATTTCGAGAGCTACTCGATTAAATAGAGTAATCCGAAGAATTTATATCGACTCGATTTTATCTTTTGATACTCGATATATTAGTAATAATATATTTAAATCACTCGAATTATTCCGAGCTAATTAAATAATATTCGAAATATACGCGTTATACGATATTTCTCTTAATAATTCGCTATTAGATAGTCGTAATATTATTCGAGAATTACTTATCTTAGCTAATAATCGATCGATATATATAGTTTCTCTAGAAAATATAGTATTTTCTTATTAAATATTTATTATAATAATTTTATCTATAAATTCTATTTTAATTATTCGGTCTCGCTCAAATCTCGTTCGATCGGCGAATTTTCTCGAGAGAGAATTCTCGAAGAAATTTATTTTTCGACTATCTATTCTATAGTACGATTCGAACTATTTCGAATCGATAATATCTCTATAGATATAGAGATTTTTTTTTAAGACGAGCGTACGAGATCTATACTTATCTTTTCGACTAAATTCCGATTACTCTCGGAGATAGTTAGTCTCCGTTGAATTACTCGAGCTAGCGAGTCTCTTTTCTATAGCTCGATAATAGTTCGAACGAATATTATCGGATCTATATTCGTATATATCGTTAATTCGAGATCTATTAGAACTCGAGTAAATACGATTCGAAGCGCTTCGAATATACTAGCGGTATCTATCTCGACTAAATCTTTCTCTAGTTTATTACTATCGGAGAGAAATATACTATTTAATATTTTTTCTATTTTAAAAGTATCTATAGACGCTTCGATATAGTTAATTCGCTCTAACTAACTATCTCTCTAATTTATAAGACGATTCGAGTATCTTATTTAAGTATTTATACTCGCTATAACGAGAAAGACCGAAATTTAGATAGTTCTCTTATCGAAACTCTTAAATCTATTTATCGTTCGAAAGTAATCTCGAACGATTTTTATAGTTACTATCGTAGAGATCTCTTTCGAGAGTTTATAATTAGAGCGTCTCGATAGACCGTTCGCTAGATTCTTCGAACTCTCTCTATAAATTATTTAAATATAGTATTCGAAAAGATATTCTATCTATTTAAATTATCTTCTTATTAGCGTTTAGATAGTTACGAATTAGATTAGATTCGTATAATCGATAATAACGATAATAGAATATCTTATATCTCTATAATAGTATCTTTAGTAATTTAGAGAGTCGACTATAGTTAATAATTCTTACTTTTCTATAGTATAACGAATTTCGATATCGATTAGCTTTCGACTATAATACGCTATTAGTAGTTAGTATATTTAGTCGTTTATTTCGAACGATTATATTAGAATATCGCTTAGAGCGTATTAAGACGCGTCCGTTTCGACGTATATTAATTTTATTTTATCGAAATAGCGTAATAAAGATAGATTCGAGAATACTCGCTTAAATTCTTCGAACGCTTCTTTCGTCTATTCGTTAAGAAATAGAAATTTCTATTCCGTTTATTTATTCGAGAGAGTTAAGTATATCTTAATCTTCTTCTATTTTCTACGTTTTATTATTTCGGAATTTTCCTTTAGTAATCTTAGTAGTAGAGTTACGTATTTCGAGTAATTTCGAATAAAACGACGAAAATAGTTCGAGAATCCGAGAAATCTTTATAGTTCTTTAATCGACTATAGTTCGGACTATTTCTATATAGTTCGAACTCTCGAGAGATCTATTAAGATACTCTCGGTACTAATTATATATTCTAAGAATATAATTTCGATTATATCGAATTCGTATTTATTAACTTTAAGATATAATTCGGCTTTCCGAATCGATTCTAATACGACTCGAATATATTCGATATAATCGATCTTATCTTTACTATATATAAGAATATCGTCGAGATATACGACGTATATAGTATCGAGATATTCTCGGAGCGCGTTATCTATATACGTCTAAAAGATAGCGAAGATATTAGTTAATTCGAACGATATAATTAGATATTCGAATAGACCGAATTTAATTCGAAACACTATTTTTTACTCGTTATCTTCTTTAATTCGAATACTATTATACGCGTCCGTATAATCGAGTTTTATAAAGACTATTATTTTCTTTAGTCGATTAAGAATATTCGATATTAAGAATAAGAAATAGCGATTTTTAAACGTAAGGTCGTTTAATTCGCGATAGTCGATTATAAGATATAGAGATCTATCCGCTTTCGATACGAATATAATAGATAAGACGATAAAAAATATCGAGCGTCGGATTTTATCGGTCTCGATCGAAATATATAGAAGATCTCTTAATATATTCTATTTCGACGGAACTATCGAGAGTACTCTTTTAAATAATAATAGTTTATCTTCTTCTAATTCGATCGCGTAATCGAACGAAATCCGATTTAGTAGACTTTTTATTTTCGGATTTTCGAATATATTTACGAAATCTAAATATTTCTAAGAAATATTCGAATCGATCTTTTTCTTATCTTTTTCTATAACGGAGAACGAAGAGAGTTAGATCGCGCTTTCTATTAGTTCGACGAGCGTCCGCGAGTCTATATAGTTCTCGATTACGATTAGAGTTAGATCGTTTAATACTAAATTAAGATATCGACTCTATATTAGCGTTATCGTATATTTAGCTCTCTTTTTTTTAATCTAGAAAAAGATTATATCTCTCGCTCTATATAAATTTATTTACGCGTCAAACGGAAGACCGAGCGTAAAGAAATACTATATTCGATAATTCGGTACGAGAAGAAAGATATATTTGAATATTCGAAAATTCCTCGAGCTATCCGCTATCTCTATTATAGTTTCTATAAATCTATAGATAGATATATCGATATTCTAACTTTACGCTATAAACGAAATATAGTATTATTTAAGATCGAGATATTCGACTATAGAGATATTTATACTATTCGAGCCGACGATCGTACCGTTTTCGAGATATATAAATTTCTCGTTTTAGTTCGTCGAGATATTTAATTTTCGCGTTCGAAGAATTTCCGTTCGCTATTAGTATATTTTTAGTACGGAGAATAAATTTATTACGATATACTCGACTAGTTATTTATATTCGGACTCTCGCGATTTAAGATTCGAGAAAATACTTAGACTCTATTCGAATAGAGATTATCTCTTAAATTTTAGAATACTCGACTATCCGCTTCTATATTCGGCTATTCAGTATTCCGATTTAGTATATTTTATATAGACGTTCGCTATCGTTTGGACCCGCTTTTCGCCATCTATTACGAACTCTGATATATTCGAGCTTAGTAAGCGTAGATTTCTAATCTCCGTTCGGTTCGAGAAGCTCGCTATTAGTTAATTTTCTCTCCGCTAACGATTTTAGTACGTCTATAGTAAGAAGCGACGTAATATAGTATTCTCGCGGCGTCGCGATATTTAATTCAAATCGCTATTATCTTTTAGTTCTTAATTTTCTCTATAATCGCGATTCGAGAAATATAGAGAGCGATTCGTCTATAATATTATAGTCTTAGTATAGCGATCTCGTTAATTTCTCGCGTTCGAGTCGATATACTCTCTTAGATTTAGAAAGCTATTAAATTTTATAACGATATCGAAGAGTTCGAGATATTAATTTTTTTAGTATTCTTTCGATCGAATTATTTTCTCTTTATATTTTGATTATAGTTCGATACGGAAACGGATTCGAATATCGGTATATTATTAATATTCGAGAAATAAGAATCGATATAATTTTACGAGATATCGATAGTATTATTCGACTTTTTAGTATACGAGTTATTTTATCTCGTAAAATTTATTTAGATAATCTTATTTATAGTCTTTTTACGAGTCGTAATTCTTCTTTAGTATCTTCTCGAATCTTTCGAATATTATATTCTCTTACGGAGTATTTAGTCTAAGTAAATCTTAGTTTTCGAGTATCGTTTCTTATAAGCGAACTATATATTAACTAATAAGAACGAAATCCGAGTCGAAATAGTTAAAAGATATATCGTAATTAGATCGGTATATCGAGAGAAATATATAGAGTTTTATCTCTTCTTTAAATCTCTTTTCTA
>JANIPN010838893.1:0-10045 GCA_027478595.1 Erythroxylum anguifugum
CATCAGCTCCTAAACCCCGAGGCCTACAGCACGAAGACGGTCCCATCCGAGGGAAGCCTTTATGAAGAATCGCAGGCGCTTATGTTTGGAGGAGGCGATACAACAGGGCAGACACTCATGGTTGGAACATTCCACCTAATTCAGAAGCAGCCAAAGGTCCTTGCTAAGCTTCGAGAGGAGCTTCACGGCGCGTGGCCGCAACTTGAAGACGAGCCCACTCTTCGAACATTAGAGAAGCTTCCATATCTCAACGCTGTGATCAAAGAGGCCCTCCGTATGAATTCCGGGGTTATATCCGGATTGGCTCGTGTCGTTCCTAGCGAAGGAGCCACAATTGTAGGTCTGAGTGTAATGATGATGATGCTTTTTTCTATCATGAACGAGGCTAGGCTATCTATTTATGGCCTCTGCCCTGGGCAGTGTGCCTGGCACTGTCTCATCCCTATGCCAGATCCTCAGGTTACCATAGCCAACACTCCCCCTGACATGAGGATCTGGTATCATCATTCGCCTGTCCGAAGTCCCATGTTCTCCCGCATGTCTGTGAACATAGGTCTTGGTAAGGCCTTTGTGAGTATGTCGGCGAGGTTGTTCTTGGAGTCGACCCGTAGAGTATCAATTTCCCCTGTACTGACTTTTTCCCTGACAAAATGACAGCGCACATCAATATGTTTTGACGTGGCATGGTACTCCGGATTGCGCGTGAGTTTCAGCGCCGCGTTGTTGTCCATGTAGAGTGGAACCTTTGCAATGTAGTAGTCCAATCCGAGATCATTTATGAAGTTTCGTATCCACACTGCTTCTTTGGCTGCCTCCGCAGCCGCGATGTACTCTGCTTCTTTGGTTGACTGTGCAGTCATCGATTGTCGTTTGGAGCACCACGATATCGGTCCTCCAGCCAGGGTGAAGATGTATCCCGTTGTGGACCTTGCCGTGTCCGCGCAGTTCGCATAATCACTGTCCACATACCCATGTAGCATCGGCCCAATGCTTTTTCTGTAGGTCAGACCTGCATCAGGCGTTGTTTTGAGGTAAGAGAATATCTTGTCGACAGCATCCATGTGTTGTGGACCGGGGTTCGATGCATATCTGGCGGCATAGCCCACGGGGAACGTAATGTCCGGCCTTGTCCTGTCGCTTAGGTAGATCAATGACCCTACCTTTTCCTGGTATGGTTCCCTCCATTTCTTTTCATCCTCTGTAGATTTGCTCAGCTTCTTCTTGGGATCTGCCGGTATGTGACTTGGCACACAATCCTCCAGATTGTACCGTTTCAAGATGTTTTCCGTATACAGACGTTGATGTAGTCTGATTTGACCCGGTTGTCGATCAATGTGGGTGCCAAGGTAGTACTCGCACTCTCCCTCGTCTTTCATCTGGAAGGCTTGAGAGATTTGCTTCTTAAATGCCACGATCTTTGATAGGTCTTTTCCGAAGATAGCGAGATCGTCCACCCATGTCGCAATGATCAACCCCTGTCCGATAAAGACACATGAGTCATACTGTGATAGGCGCCAACCCCAAGACATCATTTTGTCTCGAAATCTCTCATACCAGGCCCTCGGTGCCTGTTTTAAACCATACAGTGCTCGTGATACCTTCAGGACTTTGCCTCTCGGGGCATTCATTCCTGGTGGTGGTTTCACGTAGATCGGCTGATCTATTTTTCCATTCAAGAACGCTGTCTTCACATCCATCTGATGGATTTCCCAATCAAAGCAGGCTGCTAGCGCGAAGAGTATCCGATATGAGATGGGCTTGACCACCGTAGAGAAAGTTTCCTCGTAGTCAATCCCTTCCTGTTGTTGGAAACCCCGGGCAACAAAACGTGCTTTATGTCTCACGAATTGACCCTTTGCGTCCGTTTTTCGAGTGAAGACCCACCGTGATGTTATCGGTCTAACTCCGGCCGGCAGTTCCTCGAAGGTAAACACTTGATTTTCCTTCAGGCTGGCAATCTCATCTTCAATCGCCCTTTTCCATTTGTCACTGTCATGGGCTCTCATAGCCCCCGCGTATGACTGTGGATCACCCATGTCATCCTGGAGATGCGTTGAGCTTTTTATCGTGAGTGCAAAGTTTCCACTCTCCTTGGTTCCGTCATAACCAAAAGCCTCAAGGTCGTCATCCTCTTTAAGATCACTGTTGTCTCCTCCCTCGTCATCCGATGACGATGATTCATCTGGTCGTGGCTCCTTCTTCTTTGGAAGTTCCTTGGTCATCTCCCTAGCCGACGTGATGCCCGACCAGTGGTTCATGGTCCCCTCTGACTGGCCTGGCAGAGCATCGTTGTGGATCCACAGGATCCGGCGACTTTCTGTGTCTCCCCCGGCGCCACGGAGAATGACGGGCGATTGTGCATCCGTCACGTATCCCAGATCAAGATCGAGGTCATACTCTCTTGACCATAAACGCAGAACTAAAGCTATCTGATCAGCAGATAGGTTGTTGTCGTTTGTTGCACCAAACTCAGTCAGTGCGCGTTGAGCTTCCGGGGAACGAAGCACTCGTTGAAGATCTATGAGTTCTGGTCTCGGAACATCGGGGTACTGATATCGGAGTGATTCAATGATCGCATAGAGGCCGCAGAGCAGGCTGTCTCCTGACGTAGGGACCACTCTCCATCCTCGAGGGAAAGTTGCTCGCAGAATCTGACTGGCACTGTCCATTGCCTCATGCCCTGGGTGAAAAGCCCAGTAGGAGAGGTCCTCAGGTGCTTTGGTTGACCCTGCCTTATGTCGGAATTCAGCCTTGTATTGCTTCAGCAGCGTCTCCCAATCTTCCCGCCGCTTCACCACGTCTTCAAAGTTCTCGTCCTTTCCAACACGATAGTACCTCGGGTGATGATGCTCATTCACTCCCCCTGCTAAACGCCATGTGCATGATTTGGTCCTCTTATATGTATCTCCCGCATGTCTTTTCACGCATTCCAGGCACGGCCTCTCTCCCGAGCACTGTTTGCGATCGGCAATACATGCGAGGCACATTTCATAATCGGTGGGAGTAGCGGTTTCCCAGTTATAGGTCCCTCTTGTGACCGCCCCTTCGACTAGGTATTCTCGCTCAACGAGATCATCGTCATCCTGATAGGTGCACGTTTGTTTGTTCAGTGTACAACTTCCGCACGGGCGCTTCTTGTCGCAGTGCCGTCTTGTCTTTTTACACCTCTTGCACCGAGGCCTCTCGGGGTCTTTCATGTCTTCATTTAGTGGCCGACAGTTCTTGACCTTCAGCTTGATGCACTGATCACAGGGATTTTCCCCATTGCAGGGAAGCTTTCTTGACTTGCACGACTTGCACGGGTTCTTCGATCCTCTTGGTTTCGGCCCGGGAGGTGTGCCCTTTACCTTGTGTTTCACCATCGGCGTCGTTCGCTTAGGGTGATTTGGATCCCAAATACATTTGGTTTTTCTCTTCCTGCATGCCTTACATTTTGGGTCGCCATCTGTCGACTTCTCACATACCGAACCTTCCAAGAAACAACGTAGACACTTTTCATCCAGAGGCTGACCGTGCCGGGTGATGATTTTCTCTCGTCGCGACCGTGGTATCAGTCTCCGGGTCCTCTTCGTCTGTTCCTTGCACTTTCGTTTCGATTTTTGGCATGGGCTACACGGTTTGCCTTTAGTCTCCATGTCGCATTTAGTCTTCCTCCGAAAACAAGTATCACACTTTGAATCATCTCGAAAGAAAGTTATCGGATTCTTTCGTTTGAGTATGATTGTAGAGTCCGAGGAGTCGGAGTCGGAGTCAGTGTCTTGGCTTTCCCTGTCGCTCTGATTTCCATCCACCATTAGTCCGAAAAATCTCGATGTTTTCCCGGTGCTTTTCGGCTTGTTTTTCTTCGTTTGGGCTGGTTTCGATGGGATGTTCTTCCTATCTCCTCTTTCCTCCGGAGGAGGGCTCCTCTCTCGAGGCTCATCTATTCTCTGATGCGTACTGGGAGACTCCTCTTCTTGTTCCAAGTCTCCTGATAGGTATCCATCATCTTCGCTATCATACCAAAAGTCCTCTACTGGACCATCAGTCTGGACGGTTTCATTGGGCGAAGCCGGTCTGTCTCCGCGAGGGGTGTGAATTCCTTCCGGCACATCTTCCTCTATGCCGGCTTCATCTGCAGACTCATCTATCACATTGTCTGCTTGCTCCCCCTGATCCGATGTTGTGTCGTGCCAGTGCAGATCAGGTTCGTCCTGGTACGAGGGTTCATCGTAATGTTCGCCCAGACCCTCTCCATCATCAATGCGCGCCGCACCGACACGGAAAATTCGCTTCTTTTCTGGTGACCAAATCCTGTAGATCGATTCGCTCTCACAGCCAACAAATATGCCTCTCCATCCTCGCGGTAGGTGGAGCTTCTCCCCGGTGCGTAATTCGGGAGGGATGGTGACATAGGCATGACTTCCCCAGATGCGCTCTCTGCTGAAATTTGGTTTGAGATCATAAGTTGCTTCCCATGGGGTTTTCTTTTCGCGTTTTCTCAACGCTCGCGCGGGACTTCGGTTCTTCAGCCACACCGAATGATCCACCGCCTCGGGCCATAGAGAGTGGAGGACTTTTGTTTCCCGTAGAGTCTCCGCAGCCCTACCGGCTATAATGTTGGATACCTTCTTGGCAACACTTGCTTCCACAACCATGGGTGAAGCCTTCTCTCTGATGGTACGATTTGTTCTTTCGGCAACCCCATTTTGGTGATGTGCATACGGCGCAATAGGTTCAATTAGAATTCCTTTTTCCTCAAGCCATACTGTGATTTCTCCTCGAAATTCCCCATCGACTCGATAGGAACGGATCTTGACATCATGTTCCCTTTCAATCTTTCGATGTAGTTTCTTAAGCTCATGGGTCAGTACCGAGTCCTTACTTAAACGAGCCGCCCAGGTGTACCGAGTGTAATCATCGGTGATAAACAGATAACGGATTGTCCCGTCATATCCAGGACGAGGGTACGGCCCCCATGTGTCGCAATATAGACGTTCCCCCAGCGAGCTTGCTACTCTTGTTGCCGGGTCGCGAGGGATCTTTACTAGCGATTTTGTGGTTGCACACACCTCGCATATCTTTCTCAGTCGAGAGCGAATTTGTTGGTCTGAAAGGTCTATCCCAGTGCTTGATTTCAGTAACTCAAGCATGTTTCCAAGACTTAGGTGGCCAAGCCGGCGATGCCAGACTGCCACCGGGTCTTCAGCATCTATGAATGCTACTAGTGGGCCATTCACCTGTGTGGACAGGCGTGAATTGTTTACCTGAAGGTGAAACAGGCCATCCCGCAGATCTGCTTTTGCGCAGACGTCTCCATTTGGTTTCATTAGGGACATGCCATCTTTACGCCAGGCTCCTATCACGCCAGTGTCTCGCATAAGCTGGGATGCTGACAGCAAATTGCATCTCCCATTTGGTGCCAAGACAGCGTATTTCAACTTCAGCGTTGAGGTGTCTCCATTTGTGCTCTGTACTCCGAGGTTGACTTGGCCCGCACCCGTAATGTCAAGGGTCAGCGCATTATCGGCAGTATTGATACTTTGCTGCAGCGGAACGAAAGTCCGAAACCACTTCCGGTCATTTACAATATGCATATTGGCACCGGTGTCAACAATCCATGTATCACGAGAATCAAATTTGCCAGAGACTACTGCCGCTACTCCACTATGTCCGATGCCTTCCTGATTTGGGCTTCCTCCAGCACTCCTATTGGCCCCCTGCTTATCCCGACTGGTCCTCAAGACCTGAAGGGAGTCAGCAGGGGAACTCTGGGAGCGTGGAGTAGGATTCATACCCTTATCATCAGTCTTGGCATCCTCGATAGCTTCGTCAAGGGCGTCCCTGATGGCTTGAACCGTCCCATCTGAGAAAGCAGCCATCGGCTTTCCTCTTTTGTTGGTGCTTTTCTGCTCCTTGGCTTGCTCTATCGCGTTCTTGACCCTTCTTGGGGCCTTTTCAGGGTGCTTGACCCAGCATTCCTCCTCGGTATGTCTGGGTTTCTTGCAGTGGGAGCAGGTGACGTTGTCCTTTCCTTCTTTGGTTTCATTCTTGTCGTTTTTGGAGCTTCCTGTGAAGAGACTGTTTCCCTTTGATCTCTTGCTATCTTTGCGGATCAGCTCCTCTTCCGCCAAAAGGCGATTCCAGAGAAAAAACAAGTCCGGTGGTTTTCTGGGATCCTTGGCAAGGTCGTACTGGTACTGCCTCTTGAAGGATTCATACGACCTCGGCAGTCCTTCCAAGATGTTTGTTACCATTTGGATGGGTGTGTAGTCATACTTGGCGAGCTTCAAGTCTGTACGACACTCGCGATGTCTGGTGAGATAGTCGTCCATGGAGGTACACGCTCCTAACTTCAGTGTACTGGCCTTGCTGAGAGTCTCTGATCGAATCTCCATGTCGCTCAAACCATAGACTGCCTGAATATGGTTGAACGCTGTGACAGCATTTTCCATATCCTCGATTTCTGCGAGAACACCACGACTGACCCATTTGAAAAGAAGATCCAGTGCACGTCGCGAGTCCTTCTTATCATTCTTCCACTTTTCCCGAGCGATCTGGAAACGCAGCAAGCTTCTGTCCATGTCGATTTTCTTTTTGGTCGGAAAAAGCACGCGACTGGGCTCTCCTATGTTGCGACCCTCATGGCTTGGTGTGGCCAACCCTATGTTGCTATCGTCTCGAGCACCCCCACCACGTTGGGTCTTCTTAGGCTGTTCAGTGGTGACCTTCTCATACACAATACAGTCTTCCTCTTTGGGTTCTTTGAGGGTTAGAGTCTCCTCTTCTGAGAAGATTCTCCACAAGTCTTCTGCTCTGATGGCACGCTTGAAGTCTCTGATCCAAGGGACCCAGTTGCTCCTCCCTTTAAGTTTCTGGGCCTCACTCGGCGTGTTGGTAGGCTTGTTGTCATCCATCTTTTAGGATGTCTGGATATCCAGTATTGGTCGAATAGACCACTACTGGATGTTGCTGTCTGTCCTGCTGTCTATCTGTCTTTTAGCGGAAGCCCGAAGGCGCTCATAACCTGTAGGTCTGAGTGTAATGATGATGATGCTTTTTTCTATCATGAACGAGGCTAGGCTATCTATTTATGGCCTCTGCCCTGGGCAGTGTGCCTGGCACTGTCTCATCCCTATGCCAGATCCTCAGGTTACCATAGCCAACAACAATTGATGGCGTTGACGTTCCTGGAGGGGTACGTTGCTTGCATACCTTGCACGACATAAAGCTGACAAATATAGACGGTCGTCTCTTGTGGAAGTACCTTCGTGCACTGGAATCCTTCCATTTTCTCGGAGCCCCTCGAGTTCAAGCCTGAACGCTGGCTTCAGGACTCGAGCCTTGATCAGTGGCTAGTGGCGTTCAGTCGAGGACCTAGAGTTTGCTTGGGTATGAATCTAGCATGGGCTGAACTTCGTTTCTGCATTGCACACATCTTTCGCAAGTTCGACGTCAAGCCAGAGCCTTCAAAGTAAGCAGTGACCCTTCGTTGATGCCGTTATTTACGAAATTGCAGTCCGACGGAACTTGAAATGCGAGACGCTTTCTTGCCGTTCTACTATGGGCCTCATATCTGGGCTCGGATATCGCCGGTAGCGTCCTGAATAACAAGGCTGGCTCTATAAAACACAATGGCGGGTCGCCTTGCTGTCAGGCAGGGATCTTCGAGTGCTATTGGCCGGAAGGGCGGTGACTTTGCTGACCCATCATTTCTTTTCATGTTGAGGGCCGTTATCTGCGACTGTATGGCAGATAAGCTTTTGGAATTTCAGGAAGCGTTTTAACGTATCGATCAGCGGCATACATAGTAATTGGGCGTGTGTGAGTGAATAGAGGGGGCATCGGAGCTGAATGCACTTCTCACACCGACCCCCCCTCCCAATTGGCTCGCTACCGCCCCGTGCCTACGCGGCCTCCCCCTCTTTTCCCCGCCCGATTGATGAGCAATCAACGCACCCACAAAAGTGCGGATCAATCAGGCACCGGCTTTCTTCCAGGGAGCGGTCGTGTTTCCCCCCGGATTGAGCCTCAACGAACCAGCCTCGTTGAATGGTACTACATAATGCCCCTCGCTAGTCCCGAGGGGCGGTCCATTGCGTATACTATACCGTAGGTCACTTGAACGACGTTCGTCAGCCATGGCCGCCGGTCGGTCCGACGCCGATGCCGATGCCCTCTCGGAGACGCGGAGCGTCACGGCTCTGCTGAGTCCGAGCGATGGGTTCCGCAGCCAGACGGAGGTTCCGGATGAGCTCTTGGTGCCTGATCCTCAGCAACGGAATACGCAAGCAGACAAGGAACGTGAGGCGCTCGAGGAGCAGGCAGCTGCCACCAGCAGCTCACAGGACGCTCACACCGCACAGCCGTCTCATTATGCGGGCGTCAGTCGCCCAGCTTCAGCTGATTCCAGCCGCAGCTCAATTGTCAATACTGAGGACGATGATCATAGGTCCTTGCTCCCTGCAGCACCGCCAGCGTACGCAGACATCGCTCGGGATATAAATGTCAGTGGCCGTCCTGCCTTTGGATACGACACCATGTGGACCGACAGCTCGTTCTTCCCAAATACATCACCACAGGATCTTGGTGGAGCAGAAGACCAACCACTACTCGCAAGGGAGCCACAGCCGCCGCAACATTCATGGAGACTTACTTTGAGAAACGGGAACAGGCGGAGAAGGCTCCTGGCGTTGGTGTGCTTCGTGCTACTCGGCCTAGTCATAGCAATGATCGTGTATACAAACCACAGGGGATCCAAGGTTGGTGATGAACCTCGTCGGTGATATTGCACTGACTGACACCAATTCTAGGACGAGAGAATGACAGGACAACCTGCGGGTGCACGACCAGTACCTGTAAGCTGTCATCACGCTATATATACAGCCAAAGATAAATTTGCATTCGCGAGCCCATCAAACTTCACCTTGATGGAGCAGCACAAGAAAGCAGATGGCCATTGGCGTCAGCGCGTTCGCATCTCCGGCGAGATCCGGCTTCAGAAAGCCCTCAATCAAGGCGATGCCGTCAAAGTGGATGTCGCGTATCGCACCAACCAAGAAAGTGTACTAGCTGAAGTAGGACTGAAGCCAAGTAGTGATGCTGCACTTCAGGATGAGGCTCTGGACCTTTGGTTGCCCCGTTACCTGGAGGATTCTGAAAATACGGACGATAAAGCCTGTCTGGACATCGATATCACGGTCTCTATAAAGCCGGATACGCCCTTCGAGAAAATCTTCCTGTCACTGAAGCAACTTAGCATTGGAATCGAAGATGTCATCTACACTGCCCGAACAACTATCCTGGAGACGCAAGTTGGCTCGCAGTGGGCCTCTAAATCGCACTCTGTGACCAGCCGTGAGATACGGGTTCACAGTGAAACCGGCACCATTCGCGGGAACTATCCGTTGTATGATCTATTGAGCGTCGGTTCCGAGACTGGTACGATCGATGTTCACGTTGACCCCAAGGACGCAGATAAGCATAATCTACCTGCAAAGTTTCAAGCAGAGACAAGCACAGGGAAGATCATTGTGACGGCGGAACTAGAGAATCTCCCATCTCGCGACTATCAAACCTCCATCTCGACTGGACACGGCAGCGTTTCTCTGGATCCTTTTATGCATGGCTCCCATACTGAACTTCGCTCGCAGACTGCAACATTACGAGCAACACTCTATCCTGTGGGCCCTCTTGACGAGAACTCATTCATCCTTGCTGACACACTGACTGGCACCGTCAACATTGGTGTTGCACCGCACATGTCAAGTCCAAAGGAGCGCATGGCGCATCTCGGGGGAGAATACCTCAGCAACACCGGGACTGTTAAAGTTACCCATCCGTTGCAATGGGAAGGTACGGTCCAGGCACATACCAGCACAGGCACTCTGAAGGTCGATTGGCCCGGGTTGAGTCAAAGTGATGCTGACCACGGCTGGCTTCCACCGTGGCTCAAGTTTCCAGGCGCTGATTTCGACGGTTCCAAGGGTAAAGGCGATTCGGTGGTGAAGGCAAAGACTGGGACAGGCAACGTGCATCTCTACGGCAAAGACATTGACTAGATGGA
>JANIPN010838893.1:10145-25405 GCA_027478595.1 Erythroxylum anguifugum
GTGAAGCGGAGCGGAGCGGAGCGGAGCGGGATGCAACGCCGACGAGGCCTCTCTTGTCGATGGAGCCGCTATCGGGTCCACCGACCCCGGTACGATGGCCACCGTCAACGCCACGCATGCGAGTGCCACGCGGCTGGATGGACACTGCAGCGACAGCAGCAACCGCAGCTCCCCGTATGATCGCGAAGTACCATCTTGTTTACCTCCGAGGAACCTCGTCTATTCTCAACCAAACTTCCGTTCGCGATACACAGCCGTACATCTACTAGATCCACCGCTCTCGGATCACACTCGGATCACATTTTTCATTTCCACCGTCAGGCCCACCGTCGCGGTATCTCTGTTTCGACTCGTCCCGGACCCCGTCTCGTGCATGGTTTCCCAGCCGGTCTAGTGCCGGCATCGCCACGTTCTCCACACAGCCCCAAAACCGTGAACCCCCGAACCTCGATCGGGAAAAGAGGGTGAGCACGAAAGAAGGCACAGACACGCGAAGGCGCTACGCAACCAAACATCGTGGTCGCTCGCACGCTGCTCGCACGCAAGTAGCAGGAGCTGAGGCCGGTTCTAATTGCGTGTTTTCCGTTTCGGGGGCTGTTTGGCACGTTCTCGTCTCGTACTACGATTCAGCTCATACTTTGGCCCAATAAAACAAGCTCGCGCTAGCTTTCTCGAGGTAGTTGATACAAACACCAGCCTCCACCCCGGTGGCTTTTCATTTCCGTTGGTTTCCCTCTACTTAACTGGGTCTTTGGGGGCGCCTGATGGGGCTGTGGTAGCTCTGCTAGCTCCCTAGCTGGTCTGCTCGCTAAAGGGATTAGGCCGGGCCGAACAACAAGGGGCCTCTTTGAGCCGGCTTATTTTTATTCACTGGTAGCCAAAGGTCCAGCCGGGGGCCGCCGACTGGCGTACCCGTTCACGGCCGAACCATTGACCCCCGGGTGGGGCCAAGGCTAGTAGGTGAAGCGAGGCACCAGAAAAGGCTGGCCCAGGCTCGCTCGGCAACACGGCAGGTTCAGGCCCCCCAATCACCCGGGGGAATGGGACAGGGAAGCCGGGGACACGGCTGGACAGGAATAGCAGCTCTTGCGAGGTTGGAAACCGCTGCCTTGCGCGCTGCCTTCGTCGACGAGACATGGACCACAACACTAGGAGGCGGAGGAGGCGACGATAACGAAGTCTGGGTCCTCAGTTGGAGAGAACTAAAACGAAATGGTCAGAGTTGTGGCAATATCAAGTGGGATTGTTCGAGTCGTCGAACGGATCTGCTAAATTTGTTGGCGGTGGAGAATGGCCCGCCGCGGAGCAACTGGCGGTCCGGAATTCTTTTCGTCGCGACTTACGTGACCATTCGGCCCGGTCCAACGCCGACGCGCTTCACATCGCGCACAGCGACCGTCGCTGCGACGGAGCACGGTGCACCCCAACGCGGCACGTCGAGGACAACCACGGCGCGATGTCTCTCTGTCGAGTACGTACGGCACTTCTAACGCATTCGAAGCGTTGAAACGGATATGCTGATTTCTGTGACGTCGATGCATCATTCGCGCTACGTCAACGCTGCTGTTTCTCTGCGTGACGTGTTGCAGTCGCAGGGAGACAACTCCATTAGAAATCACGTAACTCAGGGGAAACACATTGACCATTCCATTGCCCCGTTCGATTCACGTGGATCGGAACAATCTGAAGAGCTGCTGCATTCCTCCTCCTACGGGTCCTACGGACGCCCGGGGTGCAGCTCCGTCCGACGGCGTTGCGATAGATGATGCGATATGCTCCGAAGACGTTTTTCCTCGATGGCGTAAGAAGGGGAGTCCTCTGGCGACCAACAATGTCTCCGACACAAAGGTGTAGGAGGAGGCGGCCCAGTGCAGACGAAAGGGTTTCGAGTGGACGGACGGCCCTACGTTTCGCCGGGCCTCACCCTCGTGGGGCCGCGCGCGCGCCGCGCCGTGTCCCTGAAGGCGGATTGTTTCGCCGACCCGGACCGGGCTCCTCGTTTATGCCGCCCAGGCTGAACGAGCGCACAGGCCCAGCCGGAACCCCGGGCGGATCGGGGCAACTGAATCTCTTGTCAGACATCCCCGTTCCAGCCATGATGATATATCCATCCGCACCCTGAGTTTGAGGTCGAGGTACGAGGGGACCGTGTCCGGCAGTCACGACCCCGATGACCTTGGCGGTCAGACTGGGAGTATTGCAACTCCGAAAGGGGATGTCGGACGCGTGTCCATCCCTCCGGATATGTATCGTGACACCCCAGTTCGGTTGGTGAACCCACACTGCCAAGGCTTCTGAATCAGAAGTGCCTGGATGTCTAACAATTCACGACGCCGTGTTGGCCGGTAACCGACGCCTCGTGATCGTCTTCATTGCAACTCTGCTGCCTGCTGGGCTCTTGAACCTCTGGTGGGCAACATCTGGTGGACGGCACTGCATCGCATTGAAGGATTCCAAGGGACGCAAAGAACATTCCTCGTGCCTTCTAAGCGTTCGCGTCCCACTGTTGGAAACCATTCCCATTGGCGGCCTCTTTTCCGGTATTTGAATTTCGCTTCACAGGCCTCAGGGACGGCCGTTCAAGCTTGGCGGCGATGCTACCCTGGCCTGCTGTGCCAGAGGCGTCCGGGGTTGTTCTTTCGTCTGACCGTTGCCTGACGATCACGCGGGGCCGGCGGTAGGTAGTAGTTGTGGAGTAGACCCTTTGCGATGGCAGCTGTGCCCTGTTTGTGCGATATAGCGGCGCCATTGCCGGGCAACGTTGCGCAGAGATCGTTCCTTCCGTGCCTCACCGGGCCATGGCAGTCTAGTATCCAGTCAAGCGAGATGACTGTCAGCATCGGTACGCCCAGCCAGAGGCACAGCTACCTCGGCGACCCACTCGGGCGGCTGCCATAAGGGCCATGACCCCCGGGGGCGAAGGATGAGGGAGTTAGCCCGTTTTGGTCGCTAGTGGCCTTCGGCTATCGGCTCTGCTACAGTAGGCACGGCGGTCTCCCGCAGCAGCCTCCGTCTCCGCCTCAGCCTCAACGGCCCACTCAACAAGCTTTGCAGGGAAGGAGTGGGACCCATCGTGGAAAAAGCTTTCGTGGCTTTAGCATGAGGATTCAATATCAGATTTGTGAACGAGATGATAGAGAAGGATTTTACTAGCCACATATCTGATGGCTCAGACCTTCTCAAAGGCGTAATCATACTTTTCCAAAGGAATAAGGGGGATCTGTCAGCACATTCGTCGTGGGATTTTCCAAGGCCATTCTGACCTGACTACAGGACGTGAGCGACCATACGATCTCACGATCTTTTCTCCCCGAACGTTCGTATATGCCTCGTAGGATTTTATGTCCTACTTGAACGCATGGTTCGGCCTGTCAGCAGCTTTTTCGGCCGGTCACCCGATGCGAATCCTTCCCGTTTCACAAAAAGCCATAAGCACAAGATCACAAGATTAACGCCTGGAACGTGCCCCTCCGATCAGATCTGAATCCATCTGGGGCAGTTCAACGAGATGGGGGCCAACAGGACTTACTGATCCCATCAAGCCATACATTATCTGGAGTTGGTGTTGGATCAAAAGCTTACCCGGAGAGATTACGACTCGAGCAACTTGAAATCAGCAATCTACCGGAGACTGGGGTTTGCTCTGAGAGCCATTTGGAGTTCCTGATGTTCTAACATACGCGTGGCCGTTTAGAGTTCAATGCCAACACGGCCACCCGCACGGGCAGATACAAGCACCGTTTCATCCACTGCGAAGCTCCTGGCAATTACACATACACGAGGGTGATCTGCCTAGGTTATCGGGGAGCTGTCACATCGAGCGGCCGTCCAGGGGGCCGTGCCCTGCTGATCCTTCCTTTCGTCCTGAGACGCGACCGACCCGAGCTTGGTGAGATCTCCCAAGAGCGCACATCGGCGATGTTACAGATTTGTGCGCGGAAAGTCCTGGCGGAGGATGATCCGAGGTGGGCCGGCAATGCATCCGGGCGGAGGCCCAGAGAACCGACAGTTTTGTGGGTCAGATAGGAAAGTCCAGGCCAGAAAGAGCACTGCTGTGCCGTACCGAGATTTCGGAGGTCTGAAAGCACCCCGAGGTTTTTGACAAGATTTGTGGGCTCGTAAGAAAGCTGGCGAGGCACTGCCCAGCACTAGTCACATTCCTGGAATGGGGCAGATTCTGGCGATGATCGAGGTACACCCAGCCCATACGCCTAGCAGGCAAGAAAGTCGACGCCGTTGAAACGAACCATTATCGCCGTTCACGTTCGAGTTCGCCCGATGGTTCCGATGAAGGACGGTTACGCCATTCACGGTGAATCCGAAACGCTCCGTCGTGTGACTTGTGACTGCAGTGGGCTGAGACCGTGCTTCAGAAAATCTCGCGATCCTCGTCTGATCGCCATCGCCCAGTGTCACCACCATTCCAGGGCAAGAGAGAGCTCTCTCGGTAATGCATGAACTCACCACCCTGCGTGGGAAATTATGTTTATGCTTGTTTCCTTCCGTTTCGGGCTCAGGGCACGCCCTAATGTCTGACATGGACGGGGTCCGCTGCTCACTACTGACCCTGGGGATGGCCCCCAAAGATCGGCCCCCACTAGTTTCTCAGCCTTGGCCGCGAATAGAAGTGGCCTTTTCCTAAAGCATCCCGGCCAGCGACACATCAGACGTGATATAACGACACCCCCTTGCGCACACCCCGACCCCTGATCAGCCTCACCCCCAGGCCAAAAAGTCATCGGGGTGTGGTGTGGTGGTGCCAGGGTGGATGGGGGTTGGACGGCTCACCACAAACGGGTGGGTTACCTCACCTCGGCTGGCTTGCCCATCGATCTCTGGAAATAGCAGATGAGGTCGATCGCAAGAAAGGCTTGTGAACGCCTCACAATTTGGCTTTGAGTGGCCCTGTTAGTGGCCTCCCACGCCTTGCTGAGTGGAAATGACCAAGATGATCGATCACCGTTGGATGAACCAGTGCAAGAATAAGCTCCGTGCCTGAAAATAGCGAGAGAAGACCACGAAAGGCGGTACTCGCGCGAGAGCCGGCGCCTCCTCTAACCTTCAATGGCGCTCTCTCGCCCCTCTGCCACAAATTCAATCGACTAGGGCGAGTTTGCAACGAAACACGCACCCGCATGCTCAAACTGGCCGCAGCTCGACTCCTCGTCGCTAGGCCGCCCGCGAGTGACTGGGGCGTCGGGCGAAACGCTAGCCATCCCGGTCGTCGTCGTCGTCGTGAAGGGCGCCCTTCTCATGGTGCTGACCGCTGGCTTCTCGCGACCTACGGTCTCGCACGCAGGCGTCGTTTCGCACCAGCTCGGTCACTGGCTGCGTCAATTCTCGCAGGGGGTTTTCCCGGCCAATGTGACGAGGCAAAACGAAGGGCCGTGCGTTGGCGTGTTTCGAGGCTGATGGGGCGCGGCTCGCAAGATGGGGGCTAGAAAGGGGAGGCTGTTCCAGTGCTAGGGAGAATCATCACGCCGGCCATCGGGGCTTTGCCTCTATCGTCCCCCCCCGGGGAACATCGGCGATGTGGGGAGCGATATGCCTGCTTACCTGCCCTGTGCTGCCGTTACAGGGGGCATTCTCACCTACATGTACATGCATCATGTATGCTGCTCGGTGGCGTGGACGGGGTTGAGAGCCTCAGGATGGTGCCCCCTTCCCCCCCGAAGCTGGCCCGTGTATACGCGACCCCAGCCGCCCATGTCCCGCCCCGGGGCCTCCCCCCCGGAACAGGCGCCTAACCCGTGTCGTCCAGACGGTCGCCACCCGGGGCAGGTGCGAGCTTGGGCCACTCACCTCCCCCCTGGACGGAGATTCGAAGCGCCTCCAGGGGACTCCAGGGGGACTCGTCCGCTATGATAGCGAAAGGGGCCCGCGTTTCTTGATCCTTCAATCGCCAGGTACCAGCCGACACCGCTGGACCTCGGGTCGCCGCCACGGTCCGCGCGTACCGTAACATCAACCGGCGGGGCGAAACTCGAGCAGGATCCCTCCCATCTCCGGGGTCAGAGAATGCCCTTCGTTCAATCGGTGTCATCACGCCCCGAGGCCACCGTGATCCACGAAACATCCCGCCCGACAACAGACGGGCACGCCGAGGGCACGCAGGACCATAGGCGTCGAGGCCTCGTACCGAGGATCTCTCGCCGTGCATGTGGACCGGGGATGGAGCTCCCAGGACGCCTAACATCGCTCCATCCTTCGCCTTCTGGGCGTTGCAGTTGGCACCACGAGGTCACGTTTATCCGACGGCCACCAAGGGGAACTACCGCTTCCTTCTCCGGTTGCCGTGAGCTCCCCCGGCAGGCAGAAACGGTTCCTACCGGAACGGCACCTCTCGTGGCTTTCTTCGTCCATGCTTCGGGGCAGTGTATCGACGAACCGTGTTGTGGCAGCTCGCGTCCTCTCCCGATTCGGGTCGATAACGTGTTGCCAAGTGGGGGACGAAGCTATGCGAGGATCACTGATAACATGAATGAAACATCCGACGGGGGGTTCGTGCACGCTCGATGAGTGTGCTGACAGGGACCACAGTTAATGCGCGATGTCCAACGAGGGTCCCCCTTACCTCGCGCAGGTTGTTGCTTTTGGCGGAAATGTTTCCTCCCCGCTGTTGGGCTGTCCGTCTGTCCAACTCCGACAACCACGTCTTGACTCGATGGGTGCTGACGTTCGCGGCACAGCGTGCTCACCCCTCCCGCGTTCAGTTACCCGGACTGGGTCGGCCGCAAGGCCTCGAAGGGAAAGAGACGGAACTTCGTTCATACCCAGTGGTTACTGTAGGTGGCCTGTCAGCAAGAGCAGATGGTATGCGGTCACCTCCCCCGCAAGCTGAGCGTGTGTCATCGCCGCCATTGCATCAGTGTGATGCTGTTCCGGCGCCCGCCTCGCCCATCGCCCCGAACTCTATTCCCAGTAATCGCAAAATGGGTTCCTTGTAACTTGGGTCGAAAGGTACATCTTCCACCAAAAAAAGAACGCCTCCCGCAAATGTTCTGCAGGTGATCGACGACTTCGCCTGTTTGTCTGACGCGGGATGAGGGATGGGATGGGATTGCCCTCTTTGCCCTCTTTTCCGGCTGGAGGAGATGATCGCTTGAGATACCGGGACGGGTTAGGCTATCCGCCCCAACTAATTCAGCCACCGGGGGGGGGGAACCAAGTGGAGACACTAGCCCCCCGGGTACGCCGGTGCTATTGCTGGCCCTCTCTCTCTCTCTCTCTCTTGCGCCAGCTGCCGCTCTCCTGTTGCCCGCTTCTTCCGGCGTCACTCTTGCGTGCAAGCCCGTTCTCCCACCACCACCCCCAACCGACGTCGGAGTGGCAGAGATACACCCACACCGCCTAAAAAACCCCCCAGTTTCAGCCCGCCCAGTTGTCCTCCCCCCCCGGGGATAAGAGAAGGGAAAGGCATTAGTCCCGGTTAGGGTACGATGCTCCGTGTTTTAGTACGATGGCCCTACTAACTGGACTGACTCGCAGAGAAGGTGGCGACTAGTTTCGCGACGATTCGATCGAAGCTCTAGCGGTGACAATCTTCTGCTCGAGCAGATTGGCAGTGGGGGAGCGTCGCCCACTGGATGGAGGAAGTGCCGAAATCGCACACTAGCACTCCGTGAAACCGCACCGCGCAGGCTATTTTTGATGGAGAGCAACAGCGAAGAGCTAGGCTACTGCAGGGGGGAATTTGTTGTTCGATAACAACTGCAAGACCAGTCGAAGTCGGCGTTCGAGGCGTTCGACGGACTCGGTATACCTGTGACAAATGGCCGGCCGCTCGTCTTCTCCCCGCGATCCCTATTGCTCCTGCTAGGCTTCCAGGCTTCCAACCCCCCAAGACGCGCATCGACGGCCATCGTCATCCCACCGAAAGTGCGCGATATGCGCAGTGGCGGAGGGATGTTATCTGTCCGTGCGGGCTCGTACCCCCCGTCCAGCGAGACGCCGCCCGACGCCTGCGGAATGGGATTCAGCCCACTTGTCGGTGGCGATCTGCACCGGGCGGGCAGGCAGGCAGGCAGGCAGGCATTCTGACTCGTGAAAAGGGTACGTAAGGAACACCAAGGACAGTGGTACGCACTCCGCCGGCGTGACGTGCGTGCGGCGTCGTGCTCCGGGAGTCGGATATGTCAACCGGAGAGGGGCCTCCATTCCGTGACTTGCGGCGCGGCGGGGAGGGAACAGAAGTGCAGCAGTTTCGGTCGCAGTGGAGCTGGTTCGGTGTCGGTGTCAGTGTCAACGATTTGAATTTTCTGGCGTGTGTGTGAGAGAAGAGTGGGGAAGGGCCACCTCTCACTCTCACTTCTCTCGGGATGTGACATCGGAAATGGGATAGAGTGGGGGAACGACAACGACGACGACGACTCGACGATGCACTTCTCAGTCCTCCTACTCATCATCATCCATTGTGTCCACCTCCTTCTCCGTCGTGCTCGTCTCCCCCTCTCTATCTTCGAAAAGAACAACCGACGAAGCATGAACCAACCTTGGAGGCCGGGTGGGTGGGGGACCGGCCTCATTGCGACAGATCTCAAACACCGCGCTAATCCTGCTCGGGTAATTTCTAAGGTCGGCTCTCCCCGATTTACTGTCGCCCCCCTCCCACCTTCTCGACTCTCCGACACACGCTACTGGCACACACCCTCTCTCTCTCTCTTCTCTCTCTGTTTCTTCGATAAGGGAGGGTGTCCTACATTGGATGGGGGCCCTGTACCTCTTCCCCAGGTACCTCGCGTGGAGGTAGCGTCTCACCAACTTCATCGCGTGAGATGACAAACCCTCCGTACCTCTCTTCCTCGCCGCCCCTACCACCCCTACCACCAACCTAACACATGCACGCGCACTTACGCACACAGGCTAAGAGACGACGATATTCCCACACCCCAATGTCCCTGGAGAAGGGGTGTGCCGCTTGTCTTTGATCATTCCCATCTTTCCGTTCGCGTACCTGTCTCACCTCAAGCCCTGATCCCCGTCCGCCCTCCCCTGAAGCACCCTCACACTCAGAAACACACCAGAAGGGGGGGGTGGACGATCGAGGCTCACGTCTCGTCAGCCCGGTCGAAATCTCACACTTCGTTTCCTCCACCTCTTTCGATGCCAAAAAGCTCAAGTCCGGTCTGCCCCACCCTGTCCGGCCGCACACCCTCTTGGATGCAGCATCCAACCCTGATCGCTGGACTCATTCATGCTGCTCGACCGGGATCCCCTGGCACACACACGGCGGGTTCCTGGCATCGCCACCGTCTACCTACACTTCCTCGGCCCGTATAGGCAACGGAGGACAATCCGAGCAACAGACGGCAGCTCACAGATGGAAGGGGTTCGGTCACCCTCATCCGGCCTCCCCTTGAACGGCACGTCTCAGCCTTCCCGCCCCGTCAGCGCACCCTCTTGCCCGACGGACCCCTCTCTCCTCTCGCGTCGGCGATGGACGGCAGGATTCGGGTGCGAAGCTGAGACGGAAGACACATCGTGACTGCGAACCCTCAGAGGCGTATGTTCACACCCTTTCTGGCCCCTCTTCCCCTTGACCCTCCACACCCTGCTCCATTTTCCGATACCAAGAGTCGTCACCAACTTTGGACTCCCCCCTCCCGGACGGTACAGGTGTGTCTGGCTCGTGATCGGCCACCCCTCCATCACCACCACGGCTACTGGCGCCGTGTCTCGAGTGTGCCCGACCCTGAGCCCGACCTGTGGGGAGCTTCAGTATAGATATCTGGCCCTCCCGGCCGGAAAGTTTCCTCTTCTACTTTCATGCGTTTTCATCTTGTGCATTGAGCTTTGCATTTTTTCCTTTTTGCATTCGTCGTTCACCTGGCCTGGCCGGTTGTTTCATTCATTCAATCAGAGCTGTGCTCACGATATACCTTCACGCTCCGGCAGCGAACCCCACGGTCCTTTTACTTCGTGGTAGTGTTTATCATCATCGTCCTCGTTGCCGCTACAAGCCTCGATCAAGATCTTTCCGAGATCTGAGGACCTTTCCCCCTCTCCCTCTCCTACATACACACACATATACACATCATGGACGCCCACACAGCACGGTGTCTGCAGCTCTCCACGAGCATCCAGCCTCCCACTTCCTTCAATGGCCCGTACCGTCACAACCGGTTCGACTCCATGAGCCGCTCGCGCTACACTCCCCAGCAGCAGCAACAGCAACAGCAGCAGCAGCGTGTCCCGCAGCGAGCTAACTCGATGCCGCCGCAGTCAAGGTATTCCCAGCAGGGCATGAACCCGGCGGTGTTCAAGCAGAACTTTCAGAACCCGATGATGGCCCAGGGCATGCACCCGATGTCCACGGATATGTCTCCTGCCTCGACCTTTGATGCCGCGTCCGTCTTCACGCCCCAGTCAAGCACCGTCTCGCCCAACACCCCATTCACCACCCAGGGTCAGTGGGACCCGACCTTCGCGGTCGACATGAAGCAGATGCAGAGCAACTTCCTCGACCAGCACGACGTGGACTTCAGCAACCCCTTCGCCATGACCGCCGACGGCCTGGATTTGATCCACCTCAATGAGCAAGACCACCAGGTCGAGCCCCAGGGCCATCCCATGTCGCCCGACCGCCGCTCGCTGAGCTCCAATGGCAGCGGAGACCACGTCTCTGAGCTCCCGGAGATGTCCGGTGAGAACGGCATGTCTGTCCTCACCCAGGACATCCCGATGGCCACCGTCGAGGAGGAGGATTCGATGGGCGAGTTCCGCCCCTCGGCCCGTGCGAGCCACAGCCGCTCCAACTCGCGTGCTCCGGCCATGCGTGCCTCGTCCGCGCGTCGCTTCCGCCGCAACCCGTACAGCTTCGACGGCCACCGCCGCTCCAGCAGCGTCATGTCCGCCAGCAGCGTCGGCAGCATCGGCCCCATGTCCATGCCGCCCACGCAGTGCTGCTCGCCCGTCAACGAGTGTGCCGACGCCGACCTGGGTCTGGCCGACTTCAGCCAGCTCGACTTCAGCAGTGCCCGCCCGAGCATCGCTCCGGAGGACCTGTTTTCGATGGACCCCATGGCGCCGATGGCCGCCCACTTCAACCCAGAGCTCATCGCCCCGCAGCCCAAGTACGTGGCGGACCAGATGTTCCTGCACAACGGCTTCGAGGACCCGCTCTTCGACGCGGCGCCGCAGATCCTGCCGTCCAACAGCGTGCCCAGCACCGACCACCTCCACCACAACAAGGTGGACGAGTTCGCCGAGTACGCCGCCGAGCCCGACCTGTTCGGCGCCCTCACCGAGGAGCAGAGCGTGCCGTCCGAGGAGGACATGAACCCGGCCGACGAGACCCTCAAGCCCCAGGAGCAGGAGACGCGCTTCGAGGGCGACCTGTACACGCCCCGCTACGTGCGCGGCACCGGCGTCAACCGCGAGGGCTACTGCGGCCTGTGCAAGCCGGGTCGCTGGCTCGTCCTCAAGAACTCGGCCTACTGGTACGACAAGTCTTTCACGCACGGCATCAGCGCCGCCACCGGCCAGCCCTTCGATGGTCCGACGGAGACGCGCCGCATGAGCGGCAACCCGGACGTCTGGGAGGGCCTCTGCGGCTGCTGCCACGAGTGGATCGCGCTCATCTCCAACAAGAAGAAGGGCACCACCTGGTTCCGCCACGCCTATAAGGTATGTTCTACTCTCCCTCCAATCTCATCACGCGCCCACGCTAACTTTGCACTCCAGTGTCACTCCCACAACAAGAACAAGGATTCGCCCAACAAGAAGAAGAAGAACGCCGCCGCCAAGAAGGGCGACAAGGAGGCCTCGCCGGCGCCCGCCACCGAGGAGTCCCAGCCCCTGGTCGCGCAGCAGCAGCAGCATCAGACCCAGCAGATGGCCCTGCCTCAGCAGATGCCGCCGCACATGATGGCGCCGCAGAACATGCACGCTCTGCAGACCGTCGGCTTCTCCTTCTAAGCGCTCCCCTCCAGCTCCTGGCGGGTAATCGTTTCACCGCGATGATTCCCCCCCGGTCTGGGGAGACCGCCGCCGCGGCCACCCACACCGCCACCCACTTCTCTCTTGTATAAACTTTTATGACACATGCTTGGCCAGGCAGACAAGCCTCTGCCAAATTTTTAGCGACCCATCGGCGGGGGATGGATGATGTGTGTGTATGTTTTTAGTAAAAGACTATTGATACCTCATGGCGTTTTGCGACAAAACCGCAACCTAATGATTAGTCAGCATGGGGGAGCCCCGGGGCTGACCAGGCTTTGTATGCTTAGAATCGATGAACGACAAATACCAATCTTTTTAAATTACTTTTGTCTCTTGTAGTCTTATTTGCACTCGGTGACTCGTAGATTTCGATCTCTCGACGGCAGGTTTCAGATGCGTAGTGTTGTCTTTGCACTCCTCGAGTACTGTGGTGCACCCACATAGTAGTAGGATTCGTTAGCGCCGAATTTTTAATCTTCAATTCTTGATCGAAACCGATCGGAAATTTCTCCGCAAAATTGGACAGAGCAGCTGGAATTCCCTCCTCTCTACAATTCGAATGGTATCAATGTTCGACATCTCTTCTTTTGCGATTTTGAAGAAAATCTCTCTTGAAAATCGGCGCTAGTGGCGGATTGACGAACACTACTATGACCTGGACAAAAGTATCGCCGCGCCGGTCTTGGCACCAGTCACACTCTCCTCTCTATTCAAGTCCAGGATACTTCTAAGGGAAAGAACGAACTTCGTCAACATCTCAAAGCCCACTGTGGAATGACTCAATTTGCAAGACCAGGAACCCTCAAGAACAATCGGAGGGTGTACCAATGAATTAAGATCAACTAGTCCACTTCGGCGAGGACTACGGTGAATTGAGTTCATGATGAAGCCGCCCTCGGCAACCGGAGTATCTCCTCCGCCCGGTGGAAGCTTCGAGAAGCGGTCCAGCTGCCTCGATAGGCGGACCTGCCCGCTAAGATTCCCAGCCCCCCGGGGGCAATGGTCGAAAATTTCACTCCAATCGATGGACATTTGGGGGGGACTCCAGCCTCTCCCGCTGGCTAGTGAGTTATGTGCGTATGGAGATATTGAGACTGACGGCGCAGAGGATCATCACTCGGCTGGCCACACAGTCTCTCCGCTCGCACTCACAGACTGTCTCACCCCTCACCTCTCCCTCTCTCTCTCTACTTTCCGTCAAGAGTGATGCTCGACCTGTCTCTCGATTGAAACCGAGCCCACCTTCGCTTCGGTTCTCTTGGACATCTCCACGAGCCGCACCGCTCACTCACTGAGCCTCCTCTCCTGACCTCACCCCTCCCCGCTCCGTCCTCCTCCGGTCCCCCCTCTCCCTTCTTTCGTTCTTTCACTCGAACGACCAATGTTCCCCTTCTTCTCCAAGCCCAAGACCAAACCCGCCTCGCCCTCCAAACGCTCCGACCGCTCCTCCTCCGCCTCCGCCCCGACCTCACCGACCGCCTCCGGCACGAACCTGCCGACGACCTCGATCCGCAAGAGCGCCGGTAAGAGCAGCCGCGGCACCAAGACGGGGTCCTCCGCCCGGTCGTCGCCTCGCACCAGCAAGACCGCATCGAAGCGGCCCTCGCGCACCCATTCCGCGCAGGACATTCACCCCTTGAACTTCCCGCCGGAGGAGCGTGAGCAGCGCCGCCGGTCCGCGCTCGAGCACGACACCCACCCCCTCAATCTACCCCCCGAGGAGCGTGAGCGCCGTCGATCCGCGCTCGAGTACGACATCACGATGGCCGACAGTGCCGATACCATGGACGTGGACGGCGGGTCGCCGCCGCCGCATGTCTCGGGCGCGTTCCCGACGAGTAATGGCGTGGATCACACCATGGCGGGCAGCAGCGACGACCACGAGGAGACCGACCACAGGGAGACGACGGACGACGAGCAGCCGCCACAGGTGCCACCGCACCGATCTACGTCCTCCGCTGCAGCGGACGCAGCGGGCAGCAACGCTCCGCCGTCGTCGCCGCCGCCGGTGGACGCCGCGGCGTGCAAGGCGGCCGGCAACAAGTTCTTCAAGATGCAGGACTATCCGAAGGCCATCGCCGAGTACAGCAAAGCGATCGGCGCCGATCCCACGAATGCCACGTACCATGCGAACCGGTCGGCCGCGTACATGAGCGCCTGCCGGTACAAGGAGGCACTACTAGATGCCCGGCAGGCCGAGGAGCTGGAGCCCGGCAACGCCAAAGTGCAGCTGCGCCTCGGCCGGATCCTGACGGCGTTGGGACGGCCGGACGAGGCATTGACCGTGTACGCCGGCATGTCGCCGCCGCCGGCTGCGACGGATCGCGCGCCCGCGGCGGCGATGGCGCAGTACATCACCGACGCGGAGAAGGCCGCGAAAGAAGGCACCGCGGGGTCCATGGTGCTGCACGCCCTCGATACGGCCGCTAAGGGACTGGGAGCGGGCGTCGACCTGCCCCGGCGCTGGCGACTGCTGCGCGGCGAGGCCTTACTGCGCTTGGGCAATCCCCGCGCGCTGGCGGAGGCACAAGACGTGGCGATGGGGCTGCTGCGATCGAACAGCCAGGACCCCGAGGCCCTCGTCCTGCGCGGCCGCGCGCTCTACATGTCGGAGAACCACGACAAGGCGATCCAGCACTTCCGGCAGGCCCTGGCGGGCGATCCGGACTATAAAGACGCCGTCAAGTACCTGCGGATGGTGCAGAAGCTGGATCGCATGAAAGAAGAAGGCAACGCCGCGTTCAAAGCGGGCAAGTTGAAGGATGCAGTCAAAGTGTACTCGGATGCCCTCGCGGTCGACCCGGCGAACAAGAGCATGAGCGCCAAGTTGCTGCACAACCGCGCGCTGGCCTCGATCAAGGTGTGTCTCTCCCTTTTCTCCCCTTCTCTCTCAACTAACAGGCTCCATAGCTCAAAGACTACACCTCCGCCCTCTCTGACTGTTCTCGCGCATTGTCTCTGGACTCGTCCTTCCTCAAAGCCCGCAAGACGCAAGCCCGCGCCATGGGATTAGACGGGAAATGGGAGGAGTCGGTCCGGGAGTGGAAGAACATCATGGAGACGAACCCGAGCGAGCCCGGCATCCAGCGGGACGTCCGGCACGCCGAGCTCGAGCTCAAGAAATCGCAACGCAAAGACTACTACAAGATCTTGGGGGTCGACAAGGACGCCGACGAGTCCACCATCAAGAAGGCCTACCGCAAGCTGGCCATCGTGCACCACCCGGACAAGAACCCCGACGACAGCGAGGCCGAGCGCCGCTTCAAGGATCTGGGGGAAGCGTACGAGACGCTGTCGGATCAGCAGAAGCGCGCGCGAGA
>JANIPN010838950.1:0-10025 GCA_027478595.1 Erythroxylum anguifugum
TTGAATAAAACGCGCTAAAGGGGATTGCCTTTAGGGCACAATTAAATAGTACCGTCCTTGCATAAGTCGACTTACCCCATGTACAAGTCGACTTATCGGTACTGAATACGTGCAAGTCAACTTACCGCAGTGTACAAGTCGACTTACACTTACAGTGGGAAATCTTATTGGACTTTGATAATTCAAGCTCCAACAAGCCTAAAATTAATTTAATCTCATTAGGTTAAATGTCATTCCACTAAAGACAATTAGTTGAACTCTTGAATTATTAAATACTATGAGAACATATATTTTATGTCCAATTGCAATCCCTATTTAGAACCTTATTATAGCCATCTGCACAATAAAGGGTAAAATTATCGTTTTGCCCTTATATTGGTTTTTCCTTCTAGATCTCCCATTTTACTTTGTATGGTGATTAACACTCAAGATCTTATCTTGGTGTTAAGACTTGATGGGTAGCTAGTCTATCAAACTACTGGCGCTAGTTTAATTACCAAATCTCTTTAAAACATCTAGAAGTGATGATATCACTATAAACTCTTTATTTGAGTGAATGCTCCCTGATACATGTTTCAGTTAATAATTCCAACGTGCAGACACCAGATTAATACTCTGTAAAAATCCATTCCGATCGCATCATGAATTATAATGAAACATATCGAATAGTCGGCTACTATCATGATATGAAACTCATTATTCCCTTTATGCAAACTTCTTTACTTTAATGGAGATAAATCGCAACACTACAGTCTAAACCATAATCAAGCGACCAACTTGATTATTCAACTGTGAATCCATTTATTTAGATTCTTATAATATACATGTTTCCCATACATCTCTATGTATATGTATATTACTTATAAAAGAATCTTGGTACCTTTTGACTAAATATATAATGCTCACACAAATAAAACCAAACTCTTTTGTTTTATTAATAATAAATATTTTCATTACAAAACTGTAACCAAAGAAGATAAAGTTACGTGTAAATACACTTGCTTTCCAGGGCACTATATTTATATAACTCCAACAATCTCCCACTTACCTTAAAGCAAGTTTGACATATCCCTCAAAACTCTTTTAAGTCAATGTCTTTGTGAACGGATCAGCAAGGTTTTGTTCTGTGGGAATCTTTACCACATCCACCTCTCCACGTTGTATTATCTCCCGTATGAAATGATATTTTCACTCAATATGTTTGGCAGCTTTGTGGTTCTAAGGTTCTTTAGAATTAGCCATTACCCCGCTCATATCACAATAAAGTGTAATGGCTTCTTCTGCCTCTGGAACTACCTCCAAATTATTTAGGAACTTACAGAGCCAGATTGCTTCCTTTGCTGCTTCATAGGCAGCAACATACTCAGCCTCCATAGTCAATCAACAGTACAAGATTGCTTGACACTCCTCCAAACTATTGCTCCATCTCCTAAAGTAAATATAGAACCAATAGTTGATTTCCTTGAATCAACATCTGATTAGAAATCAGAATCTGTATATCCTGTCGGAATAAGATTACTTCCAGAGTAAACAAGCATTAAGTTTTTCGTCCTACGAAGATACTTAAGTATACACTTAACCGCAGTCCAATGTTCCATTCCTAGATTGGACTGAAATCTGCTTACCAGTCCCACTACATAACTGTTGGACCCCGTTTTCGGAGTCATAAATCTTGTGCTTATAGCCCTGTAGGGTCATTTACCATCATTCCAACAGTGTGGTGTGCCCACACCAATCAATCACCAAACCTCTTCAAAGAAATTGTAGCTCTAAGTATCTAGTTTGTTTTGAATCAAGAATTATCTCAATTGGCTCTCTACAGCTCAAGATATACTTAAAAAGCTAAAGCATGTACCCAATCATGCTCTCTCAACTGACGCCTCACTTTCTCTCCATAAAACGTATTCAAAATCAACTCCAAAAGATACCAATTTTTATGGAGAGAAAGGAAATGATATTAGGAATCCATTGCTTCTAGAATCACATCATTTGGAGGCCGGATGAGGAAGTTATACCTGAAAGAGTCGAACATGTTTATACTCTCAAACAATTTGTTCCTATCTTGGCGCGATTGCTATAACTTTCACTATAAGAGTCAGATTGAGCTTGTTTTTGGACTATTTGAAAGAGAACATCGAGATCTACAACGTTCATAAAGAACTTAAAGCGAGATTCGGCCTCTAAAAGTGTCGAAAATAGAACAGAAGAAGGAAGCAAAAAGTCAAACTAAGACGATGCTGATGTCATACTAAGATGATGCTGATGTCATACTATTATGAAAGCAAAACTAAGACGGAATGAAACTAAGACGATGCTGACGTCATACTAATACGAAAGCAAAACTAAGACGGAGCAAAACTAAGACGATGCTAACGTCATACTAAGATGAAAGCAAAACTAAGACGGAGCTAAACTAAGATGATGCTGATGTCATACTACGACGATGTTGATGTCTTACTAAGACGCAAGCAAAACTAAGACAGAGCGAAACTAAGACGAAACAATGAAAAGGGCATAAATTTCACTACAAATATCGGATTAAGATCATTCTTAAACCGTTTTAAAGAAGACTTCTAGATCTACAACTTCCATGAATACTCATAAACGATTTTTGCCTCTAAAAGGGTTAAAAATTTCCAATCCATGTAGCTGTCCCGAAAGTTCACCCTAAGCAGCAACACAAACTTCAAATGATCATAAATTTCCACTACGATATCCAAAACATACAAACTTTATATCATTGGAAAGCTGGAAAGATAGTCTACAACTCCCAAGAAGACACTTTTTACCAGTTCTACCTAGATCCTTCCAGATTTTCCTTTGAATACAGAACACAATCCTACCCTTATGAAAAATTGAAAATAGCAATGCAAAAATTTGAAAAGCCATAAACAACTATAATGCATATGTATTTCATTCACATCAAAATAAGAGTTTTACAATGCTTTAGTGGGCATTTCGAGCCACCTTACAACATAATCCAAAATACAAACTTTGTAAAACAATAATTTCTCAAAATGCAACTAAAGCACTATTTTACAAATTCTAATTTCAAAAGATCAAAAGAACAAAATGGAGTGATGCCTTGACGCTCATCTCGAGCACTCGCTAACTTGCTCATCACCTGCGGGTGGGAAGAAGTGGGGGTGAGCTTAACGCTCGCGGATAATAGTTTTATAATCGAAAATAAATAAAAACCTTTAAAAGCCTTTATGATTATAACAATTTATCACAAAATCCATAAAACATTTATATCTCAACTTGTCAAACCAAAAACCATAATTCACAAAAGTTAAACATTCATCAAACTTGTCAACACATGTAAACACATAAGCAAATCATAATGGTTTGGGTGGATTCGTAACGGAACGTACTATACATTTCCCATACGGGTCCTGTGTAGCCGTGAACAAAACATACTATTGTAATCTCACAAAATGGTCTTGTGTAGCCGTGAACTTATGGGAGTCTGCGAGGGAGCTCCATGCCACTAGTGGGCAGACAGGAGAGGCCTTTTTAATCAAGTGCACTTGATAGACAGAACAAACCATCACAAACCTACAAAACATGTAATTCATGAACTTGAAACATATTGCCCATATGGCACATTTTTGGAAACTTGATTTCATGAGCATGACATATGTCATATGCATTTCTATCATTATTTCACAATTCATACTCAAAATTCATATACAAACACTTATGGTACATTCTCAAACCATCTTAAAGAACAATAAATGCCCATTTTCAAGGTAGTTGGAAATCATTTAATTCCATTTATTTGAAAGAAACTTTAATAGCTTATTTACTCAATTATAAAAATGTCACCCACCTTGATTTCCTTGCTTGAAAACTTGTTCAAGGATGTGCCTCTTCTTGCTCCTCTTGCCTCTCTTGCCTCCCTTTAACAAAGACAAAAATCCCAATTAAATATAACTCAAATTGAAAACCTAAAGAACCAAATGCATGAAATTGATCCTAGAATACCTAAACCTAAACATTTCCTAAGCTCTTTGAACCAAGAACACTCTAAAAATCTAAATATTTAAAACACCACTTACCTTGAATCTCCACCAACCAAAGGATTTCTTGGCTCTAATGGAAGCTTTAACCTTCCTCTTTCTTTTTCCTCCCTTGAACACCAAGAAATGAAAAAACCCTAACTTTTCTCCTTTCTTCCCCCTCTTTTCTCCTTATACGACACTCTCCCTCTTCTCTCCTTTTAATTTTCGTTTTCTCTCACTTCTGATGCAAGACAAGTCTTATTTCTTCCCTTTTTTTAACCATTAATGATTTCACAAAGTCCAATTTTCCCTTACTTATAAGCCTTGTAACTTAAATGCTTAAGTGACTTGCCAATTTTTGCCCCTCATGCAAACTTACCACCTTAATTTAATTTAATCCATGTCATATGATCCTACTCACATTAACATGCTAATTAATTCCAACTTACATTGATCTAGCAAAACCCCAAAATTAATCTAATCATGCTTAATCAAATATAAAAAAACCAAGGGCCAACATTGCTCCCCCCTAATAGAATTTCATCCTTAAAATTCTTACCTGATTCGTTGAAGAGGTGTGGATACTTCTCCTTCATGACTTCCAAGGGCTTCCACGTGGCCTCTTCCACAGAATGGTTTCTCCACAGGACTTTGACCAGCTGAGCTGTCTTGTTTCTGAGGACCTTTTCCTTGGTGTCCAAAATCTCCACTGGAATCTCCTTATAACTCAGATCTTCTCTCAATTGAACCTCAGTGGTTTGAATGATGTGGGATGGATCCGATCTATACCTCCTCAACATAGAAACATGAAAGACATCATGTATCTGTGACAACTCTGGTGGCAGCGCCAACCTATAGGCTTGCGGTCCGATCCTCTGGACAATCTCATATGGACCTACATACCTCAGACTCAACTTGCCCTTCTTGCTAAACATCATGACTCCTTTCCATGGAGACATCTTAATAAATACTTTCTCACCGACTTTATACTCCATCTCCTTTCGGTGTGCATCAGTATAACTCTTCATTCTATCCTGTGCTACTTTAAGCCGTTGCTTAACCATATTAACCTTATCAACTGTCATCTGAAGTAACTTTGGCCCTATCAGTTTCCTATCTCGTTCTTCATCCCAGCATATCGGAGTTCTACATCTCCTTCCATGTAGTGCTTCATAAGGAGCCATCTGAATGCTTGAGTGGTATGAATTATTATAAGAAAATTCGACCAATGGAAAATGTTTATCCCAAGCTCCTTTGAAGTCCATCACACATGCTCTGAGCATTCCCTCAAGTGTCCGAATGGTCTTCTCAGATTGACCATCCCTTTAGGGATGAAAAGTCGTGCTAAAATTCAACTTAGTTCTGAGAGCCTCTTGTAAGCTTCCCCAGAATCTTAAAGTGAATCGAGGATCCCTGTCAGAAACTATGGAATCTGGAACCCCATGTAATCTTACTATCTCATCAATATACTTCTTTGCTAGCATATGCAGAGAATCAATTTGTTTAATTGCCAGAATATAGGCTGACTTCTTCACCGATCAATAATGACCTATATGGCATCATACTTCCTACAAGTCTTGGGCAAATCCATCAGAAAATCCATAGTTACCCGTTGCCACTTCCACTCAGGAATGGACAATGGCTTTAACTTTCCAGAAGGTGCCTGGTGTTCAGCCTTGACTTGCTGACACACTAGACACTTGCTCACATAATCTGCTACATCTCTCTTCATGCCTTTCTACCAGAAATGTTCTTTCAGGTCTCTATACATCCTGGTGCTACCTGGGTGCATGGCATAAGGCGCATTGTGTGCCTCATCCAGTATTTCATCCTTAACTTCCTTGAAATTAGTACAAAGTCTATTTCCTACTACCATAAGCCCATCATCCCTCACTACCACTTCAGATTTCTTGCCTTTCTGAATTTCTTCTCGGAGCTTACTCAATTCTGCATCCTGTGCTTATAACTCCTTAACTTTCTCCCTGAGTATCGGCCTCAGTCTGAAATTTGCAATAACACAATCTGGTTCCTCTTGTTTTAAGCTTATCTTGAGCTTAGCCATTTCTTGCAATAACGGCAAATAAACTGTTCAAACATGATCAATAGAGGATTTCCTACTAAAGGAATCCGCAACCACATTCACCTTTCCTAGATGGTATTCAATCAACAAGTCATAATCCTTGAGCAACTCTAACCATCTTCTCTGTCTCAGATTCAACTCTTTCTGAATCAATAAATACTTGAGACTTTTATGGTCAGTAAAGATCCTTGTCTGAACCCCATACAGATAATGTTTCCAAATCTTTGAAAGCAAAAATTACTACTGCCAATTCCAGGTCATGGGTCGGGTAATTCAGTTCATAAGGCTTTAGCTGCCGCGAAGCATAAGCTATTACCTTGTCTCCTTGCATCAATAAACAACCCAAACCCTTCCTTGAAGCATCACTATAAACTGCTTAACCCTCCTTTCCTTTGGGCAAAGTCAGAATTGGAGCACTTGTCAATATGTTCTTAAGCTCCTCAAAGCTCTTTTGGCATTCATTACTCCAGATAAATTTCTGATTCTTCCTCAATAACTTGGTCATAGGAGTAGCTATAATTGAGAATCCTTTAACAAATCTCCTATAATACCCTGCCAGACCCAGAAAACTTCTTATCTCTGCCACTGTTGTCGGTGCATGCCAATTCACCACTGCTTCAATTTTCCTTGGATCAACATGCACTCCATCTTTAAAAATTACATGTCCAAGGAAAATCACTTCGTGAAGCCAGAATTCACATTTGCTGAATTTGACATAAAGTTCCTTCTCCCTCAAAGTCTACAACATTGTCTTAAGGTGTTCCTCATGTTCCCCTTCACTTTTGGAATAAACCAGAATGTCATCAATAAACACTATGACAAACTGATCTAGATACTCCTTGAAGACCCTATTTATAAGATCCATAAATGCAGCCGGAGTATTGGTTAATCCGAAGGGCATGACTAGAAACTCATAATGCCCGTAACGTGTCCTGAAGGCTGTCTTGTTCACATCAGACTCCCTGATTCTGAGTTGATGATAGCCTGACCTGAGATCAATCTTGAAAAAGACCCTTAACTGGTCAAATAGATCATCAATCCAGGGCAGAGGATACTTGTTCTTAATAGTCACATTGTTGAGTCTCCGGTAATCGATGCACATACTCCATATCCCACCTTCTTTCTAACAAACAGAACCAGTGCTCCCTATGGTGACGAACTCGGCCGTATGTACGCCTTCTCTAATAGTTCCTCCAACTGTTCCTCAAGCTCCTTCAGTTTTACTGGGGCCATTCTATACGATGGCATAGAAATGGGTACGATTCTAGGAATCAAGTCAATGGCAAACTCGATTTCCCTCACCGGTGGCAAACTAGGTAAGTCCTGTGAGAATACATCTGAAAACTCCCTCACTACTGGAAAAATCCTCTAACCTCCATTCACCTCAGTGTCCACAATATGCGCCAAGAAGGCTTCACACCCCTTTCCCATCATTCTGTCAAGTAACGAAGCCGAAATAATTCTTGGAGATGATATTCTCCTGTCTCCTCGGAAGTCACCCTCTCTCCATTTCCCAGATCAAATTCTACCACCTTGATGCTACAATCCAACTTCGCATGATACTTCTCTATGGCATCCATTCTAAGTATGACATCTAAGCCTCTTAGGTCTAAAGGTAGTAAGTCTACTACCAGTCTAGCACCGTCAATGTAGGGTTAACAACCCCTATACACTCGACTGATTGCTACCTTCCTCCCTAAAGGTGTACAAACATGGAAAAGACTATTCAAAGGCATTGAATTTACAGCATGTAAAGTCATACTTGCAGAAACAAATAAATGCGTAGAGCCAGTATCAATCAACACATAAACTGCAGAATTGAATAACTGAGCCATACTCATGACAATCTCAGGAGCGGCTGTAGTTTCCTCTCTGGTCATGGAAAATACCCTGGCTTGTGCCTGACCCCTTGGCCTCCCTGGAGGATTAGCCTTCCTCGCAGCTCCAGAACTGCCCATCTCTATGACTGGCATGGGTCCCACTATTTCTACACTTCTTGGGGCTTGCGACTGTGACCCCTCTTGCCTTATTTCTTGGAGACAGTCCTTGATCATGTGTCCCTTCTCACCGCATTGGAAGCATGCTCCAAGTGACTTGAAGCACTCTTCCCTGTGAAATTTCCGACAATGCTCACATTGGGGGTTCGTATTCATGTGACTACTTCTCTCCATCTTTCTATTGCCTCCCACAGTTGAGGCTTGCACTGAAACTGCCTTCACTTGCTTATTCTTGGCAGGGACACTACTCCCCACTTCGCTCTGGGAGCAGAAGCTCCTCTCCGGCATGGGAGCACTCATTCCCTTCTTAGTAGATTGTTCCTGACTCTTCCTCTTCTTATTCACTTCATATCTTATGTTCTCCAGTTTCTCATCCTGGAGTGCAGCATCTACCAACTGATGGAAGTCACAGAAGTTGTGGATCAACACCTTCTTTTTGATCCCCAGATGAAGACCGCCCTCAAACTTGCGACACTTGTCCTCCTCATTCGCCACAATATTGTCCACATATCAGGAAAGCTGATGAACTTCAACTCATACTCACTCACACTCATATCCCTCTGTGTGAGATTTTAAAATTCTCTGGCCTTCTCTTGGATATAGACCCTCGAGAAGTACTTCCTTCGGAAAGGTTCCAGAAAGTCCCTTCATGTCAGCACTGGAGGCATAGCCTGACTATGGGGCACTGATTTCCACCAGTGGAGTGCATCCTCCTGCAGCAAGCTGACTGCATAGTCCAGTTTCTCTTCACTAGTATACTTTATCTGAATTAGGACCCTCTCTATCCTCTTTAGCCATGATTCTACCTCTTCAGGATTGGTAGTCCCATTGAAGTCAACAGCCTTAAACTTGCGGAGCTTATCATACTACCTACTCCTCTCCACTGGAGCTAGTACCAGTACTCGTGACCCTTGGCCCATGGAATAAGTGAAATCCTGGGCAAAGGCTTGAAAGAACTGCTGATCCATAGATGGCATAGGAGGAGGAGGCGATGGCACTTCATGCTGCACAATAGGTGCCTTAGAATCAGGAGTAGAGCATGTCCCTGCGTCCTATGGGACATGCGATTCATCCGTACTTCCCCGATGAGAGCTAGATCGAGTCAGAGCTCCTCGACTTCTTTTTTGAGATGGCATAATCACTCCTTCAATTTAAAACAATTGAAAATCTTTAGATCATTCACAACAATTTCAAATCACATAAAATAATTCAAAATAATGCAAGTTGTTCATTTAAGACAATGCGTGTGGTTCATGTAAAATAATCCATGCTCACCTCATACTTGAAAACTACCCACCTAGTTGCCTAGGAGATCACTAAACCTAGTTGCTCTGATATCATAACATGTTGGACCCCGTTTCCGGAGCCCAACATTCGGAGTCATAAATCTTGTGCTTATAGCCCTGTAGGGTCATTTACCATCATTCCAATAGTGTGGTGTGCCCACACCAATCAATCACCAAAATTACAACTTGACCTCTTCAAAGAAATTGTAGCTCTAAGTCTCTAGTTTTTTTTAAAGCAAGAATCATCTCAATTGGAGCTCTACAGGCCAAGATATACTTAAAAAGCTAAAGTATGTACATACCCCAATCATGCTCTCTCAATCGACCCCTCAATTTCTCTCTATAGAACTTATTCAAAATCAACTCCAAAAGATACCAATTTTTATGGAGAGAAAGCAATGATATTAGGAATCCATTGCTTCAAGAATCACTTCATTTGGAGGTCGGATGAGGAAGTTATGCCTGAAAGAGTCGAACATGTTTATACTCTCAAACAATTTGTTCCAATCTGTTGGAGTTATGTAAATATAGTGCCCTGGAAAGCAAGTGTATTTACATGTAACTTTATCTTATTCAGTTATAGTTTTGTAATGAAAATATTTATTATTAATAAAACAAAAGAGTTTGGTTTTATCTGTATGAGCATTATATATCTGGT